>CAJVGC010000591.1:56273687-56435549 GCA_910822075.1 Senecio squalidus
CCCCAGCATGATCTCAACAATCAACAGGTTATCAAGACATTTTACAAAGGGGTTGATCGTCAAACTCGTAACGAGTTAGACTCTGAAGGCAAAATTCCACGGAAAATCCCAGCTGATGCTTGGGCTGCTATTGAAAAATCTGCTAAACACTCCAAGCTATGGGAAGACGGTGGTAAAGGACGAAGGAAAATGACTGATAACAGCGACGGTCTCGCTGCTATAACTAACAAACTGGATGCTATGGGAAGAGACATCAAGCGCGTCAATGAGAAAGTTCATGCTATTCAAGTCGGTTGCGAAATTTGCAACGGATACCATCTAACCAAGGATTGCCCTAGGAAGGATGAGGAGGAAGCCACTGAAGAGGTAATGTATGGAGATTACCAGGGAGGAGACAGGAATAACAACAACTATCGCTAGGGAGGAGACAACAATGGTTATCGCAAGCCCTACAACAATAATCAGGGAAATTCAAATGGGCAGAAACCATTTCGGCAAGGACCACCGGGGTTCTATGCAAAGGAGGCTCCTAAGGCACCGTTTCCACCAAAGGACGATTTGCATGAACTGATGAAACAACTCATGACAACAAATAATCAGTTTATGCAAACCACGATCAAGCGAATGGATGACACTGATTCCATCATCCGTAATCAAAGCGCTTCGATTAAGCAACTAGAAGGCACGATGGGACAACTCGCGAAAGTAGTGCAAGAAAGATTTCCGGGACAGCTACCGAGCTTCATGGAAACAAATCCTCGAGATCACGTCAAAGCAGTTACCACCCGAAGTGGTAAAACTCTCAATTCTTCTTTTACAGGTGTTACTAACAAAATTCCTTTTGATTTTGAACAGGTTGCTAAAGAAGACGGACACGAGAACGCAGATGAACCGAAAAATTCTGCCACTGCTGCATTTCAACCGGCGGCTGATGAAATCCAAAGTCAGCCGGCGGCTGATCCACTGGTCTCGAAGAAAATTCCACCTGCTGCCACTACGAAACCGAAAACCACACCGGTGGTTAAGGACTTCACACCTGCTGTTCCATATCCTTCTGCTCTGAAGAAGGACAAAGACAATGTCACTTACCACAAGTTTCTCGAGAATATGAAACAGCTTCACATCAATATTCCGTTTATTGAGGCTATTTCTCAAATGCCAAAATATGCGAAATACTTGAAGGATCTTGTGACAAATAAGAGTAAGCTGGAAGACGCTTCCAAGGTCACCATGAATGCCCGCTGTTCCGCATTGATGCAGAACAAGTTACCTCCGAAATTAAGCGATCCAGGCGCTATTTCTATTCCTTGTTTAATTGGCAATTTAACTGTGAACAATGCATTAGCTGATCTAGGAGCAAGTATTTCTTTGATGCCATATTCCATGTATGCTAGATTAGGTTTAGGAGAACCCAGACCTATTCGTATGTGCATTGAATTAGCTGACCGCTCTGTTCAATATCCTAGGGGAGTTGTTGAAAATGTCCTTGTTAAAGTTGACAAATTTGTGTTCCCTTGTGATTTTGTTATTCTTGATATGGTAGAGGACCCTAGAGTACCGATTATCCTAGGACGTCCATTTTTAGCCACTTCTCACTCCTTAATTGATGTCTTTAACCGTAGAATCACCATGCAAGTAGGAGACGAGAAAGTTGTTTTTAACGTTAATGATTCAATGGACTATCCTTCTGTAGTAGATGATACTTGTTATTATTTAAATGCCTATGACATTTCCGATGATGAGTTTGTGCAGATGTTACTGGAGGATGATCAGACTGATTCATTCATTAATGAAGGCTGGAGTGGAGATTTTGACTCTGCAAAAGAATTAGCTGAGTTTGATATGCTATTGGAGGAAGTCAAGTCTACACTGACCACCGAAAATCAGGAAACAAACGAAGAAAAACCACCAGCAAAATCTAGCCGGCGGCTGTCTAAAGCCAGCCGGCGGCTGAAGAGTCAACCGGCGGCTGTTTGTTCTCAGCCGGCGGCTGGATTACCCAGTACAGGGATTTCGGTTCACGGTGTTCCATGTTCACGAGCTGAGATAATGGAGATTAAGACATCGATTGAAGAACCACCCAAACTGGAGTTGAGACCACTTCCATCCCATCTGGAGTATGCATATTTGCAAGGTACTACTCACTTACCCGTTATTATTTCTTCTAACTTATCTTGTGTGGAGAAAGATCGTTTATTGCAGGTACTTAAAGCTCATAAGAAAGCTCTAGCATGGAAGATCACTGACATTCGGGGAATTAATCCATCGTTTTGTACGCACAAAATTTTAATGGAGACAGACTTCAAGCCGGTCGTTCAACCGCTTCGACGTTTAAACCCGAAAGTGAAGGACGTTGTGAGGAAGGAAATCATCAAGTTGCTGGATTCGGGACTCATATACCCTATTTCTGACAGTCCATGGGTGAGTCCGGTACATGTGGTTCCAAAAAAGGGAGGTATGACAGTTGTTGCCAACGAGAAGAATGAGCTGATTCCTACACGAACGGTAACAGGGTGGCGTGTCTGCATTGACTACCGAAAGTTAAATGACGCCACCCGCAAAGATCATTTCCCTTTACCATTTGTTGACCAAATGCTTGAACGGTTAGCCGGGAAAGCCTTTTATTGTTTCCTAGATGGTTTTTCAGGTTACTTCCAGATTCCCATCGAGCCGGAAGATCAAGACAAGACCACCTTCACGTGTCCCTTTGGCACGTTTGCCTATCGGAGAATGCCGTTCGGTCTGTGCAATGCACCTGCTACCTTTCAGCGGTGTATGATGGCAATCTTTCACGATATGGTGGAGCAATTTATGGAGATCTTTATGGATGACTTTTCGGTCTTTGGAGACTCATTTGATTCGTGCTTGGAACACTTGGAGAAGATTTTGGCGAGGTGTGAACAATCCAATTTGGTGCTTAACTGGGAGAAGTGTCATTTCATGGTCCGCGAAGGTCTCAAGTATGGGGATCGAGGTGGATCAATCAAAAATTGAAGCTATTTCGAAATTACCCCCACCAACGAATGTCAAATCGGTAAGGAGTTTTCTGGGTCACGCAGGTTTTTATAGACGTTTCATAAAAGATTTTTCTAACATTGCGCGACCTATGAATCAACTTCTAGAAAAAGACTGCAAATTTAATTTTTCTTCATCTTGTTTAACTGCATTTAACATTTTAAAAGAAAGATTGATTTCAGCACCGATTATGACTAGTCCCAATTGAGATTTACCGTTTGAGTTGATGTGTGATGCGAGCGATTATGCGGTCGGAGCAGTTTTAGGACAACGGATTGAGAAGTGATTTAAACCGATTTATTATGCAAGCAAAACCCTTACAGATGCGCAGGAAAATTACACCACCACTGAAAAAGAACTGCTCGCTGTTGTTTTCGCGTTTGATAAATTTAGATCTTATTTAATTATGTCTAAAACTATTATATTTACTGACCATTCTGCTTTGAAATTTCTTTTTAGCAAAAAGGATGCCAAACCACGGTTACTCCGCTGGATTTTACTTTTGCAGGAATTTGATATTGAAATTCAGGACAAGAAAGGAGCGGAGAACTTGGCAGCTGATCATTTGTCTAGGTTGGAAAACCCGGAATTGGAGAGGCTAGATGAGTTAGTGATACGGGACACTTTCCCCGATGAAGCTCTAATGACGGTTAAAGTAAGTGACGAGGTACCTTGGTTTGCTGATATTGCTAATTATTTGGTTGCCAAAACCCTTCCCACGAATAAAACTTATCAGCAAAAGAAGCGATTCTTCGCTGTTTTGAAACATTATTTTTGGGAAGACCCGTTTTTGTTTCGTGCTTGTGCAGATGGCGTAATTCGGAGATGTGTTGCTGGTGAAGAAAAGGACAAGATTTTACGCCATTGCCATTCGGGACCTGTAGGAGGACATCATGCTGCAAACTTCACAGCCAAACGTGTTTTTGATGTCGGGTTCTATTGGCCATCAGTGTACAAGGATGCTCAGGAATTCGTGAAGAAATGCGACGCTTGTCAACGGACTGGTAATATTTCTTCGTGCGATGAGATGCCACAAACGGGCATCCAGGTATGTGAAATTTTCGATGTGTGGGGTATAGATTTTATGGGACCTTTTCCTTCAAGTCGGGGAAATAAATATATTTTAGTAGCCGTCGACTACGTCTCAAAGTGGGCCGAAGCGAAAGCTTTACCCACCAATGATGCGCGGGTCGTCATCCATTTTTTGAAACAATTATTTTCCCGGTTTGGTACCCCTAAAGCTTTAATTAGTGACAGGGGTACACATTTTTGTAACGCCCAACTTGAGAAGGTGTTGAAACGATATGGAGTTAACCATAAGTTTTCAACAGCTTATCACCCCCAAACAAGCGGACAAGTCGAGGTTACTAACCGAGGCTTGAAGCGCATTTTGGAAAAGTCGGTCGGTGCAAATCGTAAGGATTGGTCCGATAAGTTAGACGATGCTCTTTGGGCGCATCGGACTGCATTTAAAACTCCTATTGGTTGTACTCCTTATCGTTTAATTTATGGTAAAGCATGTCACTTACCCGTTGAAATTGAGCATAAAGCCTATTGGGCTTTGAAGGCTGCCAATATGGAAATGATACCTGCAGGGAAGAACAGGTTCCACCAGATTCAGGAGTTGGACGAGTTGCGCATGAACGCTTATGAGAACTCGTTATTTTACAAGGAACGGACGAAGAAATGGCACGATAAGCGTATCAAGACGGATAGGAACTTTATCGACGGCGATATGGTTCTACTCTATAATTCCAGATTGAAGCTATTTCCGGGGAAATTACGGTCAAGGTGGTCGGGGCCTTATATCGTGCTAGATGTATTCCCATACGGTACTGTGGAGATTGCCAACGACAAGGGCGAAAGGTTTAAGGTGAATGGGCATAGATTGAAGAAATATTATGCCGATGGACGTGACAACCAGTTTGATTTATTTGGAGACGACGAGGAGCTCGATCTCCATGAACGTGACGGTTAACAAACGTGGTTTGAGTCCAGCTTAACGACTTTTCACTAAACAAATAGCGCTTACGGGAGACAACCCGCTTCTTTTCCTTTAGTCTATTTTGTTCAGAAAAATTTAAAAAAAATACAAAAAAATCAGAAAACAACAAAATACCAAAAATATATGTACACTACGCGTTTTTCTCTTTTAATCTTTGATTTTTTGTTTCAGGTTCACTTAAATCATCATATGAGAGCTGCTAAACATGTCGGACCCCAGGTTAGATCGTGTTAAATCACCGAACGAAAAAAACATTTTTTTTGGAACAGAAATATTTGGCCGGCGGCTGAATTAATTTAGCTAGCGGCTAAAAGCCAGCCGGCGGTTAAAAAATTCCAGCCGCCGGCTGAAACATCAGGGTTTTAAAAAATATATACATCTCGTTTTTCTTCACATCCACACACACACACACTTATCCTATAACCGGCGGCTGAGATAAAAAGTCTTCACCATTTTCGTTCGATTTTCTTCAATTGTTTCATTTCCTTCTCTAATTCAAACACCAAGGTATGATTTATTCAATCCTCTTTATTGTTTTTCTTTGAATTTACATGAAGAACACAAATTGGGGGTTTTTCAAATCCGGAAATTTTATTGCTTGAATTTACAATTAATTGTTAGGATTCATTCCTTAGATGATTTGTATGCTTAGGCCTTGCTTAATTTTCGATTTCCATGGTTTAATTTTGTCGAGAAGTAATTGAAAAAGTTGGGGTTTTTGCTAGGAATTTGTAACTTGGTGTTACTTCAATTTGTTAGTAGGATTTATTTTGGCTACTGATTATTGGTTCCATTGAGTTTGAAAATCAAATTTCCATGTTATAATTGACGAGAAGGAATTGTGTGTTTAAGTGAGTTTGGAATTGATAATTGAATTCTTCTTAGGATTTAGTTGTTGATGGTTGAATTGGGATTATAGTTTAAGGATGTGGTTTAACAAATTCAGCGAGACTTATGTGTGCAATTTCGTGGCTTGCATGCTATTTTTTTTTAGAGGTCCGTAAACAAACAACTCGAGCAGCTAACAGCAAAAATGGCAGCAACTGGGCATTTAGCCGGCGGCTGATTCTGGCCAGCCGGCAGTTGCCTTCCAGCCGGCGGCTGAATTCAGCCAGCCGGCGGCTAAATCTGGCTGTGTGAAAATTTATTGCTTTCTGTTTCGTCTTGTTCTTGCGACCGTCTATTTTCTCGAACTGTTTATTATTACTAACATGGTTGTCCTGACTTGTTTTATACAGATTATGGCCGATGTCCAGCAAGAGGTCCCACCTCACGTTCCCGTTTACGACCCCAATCACCCGTACCTACAAGTGGCCGCAGGAAGGCGAGGACTTACTCATCAAAGGAGGGAAGAAATCCAAGCCAAGCTAACCAACATGCAGCAATATCCAGTCTATGCCCCTAACGGCATTGATTGGACTTTCTTGAACGAGGTGATCCCACACGATTCACATTATCAATCATGAGCTCCTGAGCTTGAGGATATGTTAGAGTTTACTTATCGGGGATTTATCTGTAGAGTTTGGGATCGACTATTTTCTATCAATGAGCCGATCTACATCGAGGCCACATATGAGTTCTATAGCTCCTTCAGTTTCAACCACGCTGACACCGATCCTACCCACAAAACCGTACAGTTTCTGTTAGGGGGAGAGATTAGGAAACTGACACTACAGGAGTTTGGGGAGAAACTCGGGTTATTTAACGAGGCTGATCTAGCACACCCAGATTTTGATGAGTTCATGGCCGAGGGGATTAAAACTCCCGACTATCGAGAAAACGCAGCAATTTGGTCCACCATAGCTAGTGGAGCGTTAAGCACCTTACGGGCCCCATCATATACACAGATTCGGGATCCGAAGGTTCGGGCCATTTTTGCTATGGTCTGCTTGTTTGTCATTGGCAGGAAATCGGGCATTGAAAAATGCCACAAGGAGGAACTATTCTGGTTAGGGTGCATTGTTCAGAAACGGCCCGTCAATGTCCCCTATGTGCTAGCCCGATGGATGACGCATATACTGAAGGGCGCACGAACCGGAAGTGTGATTCGGGGAGGCCATTTTGTTAGTGCGATTGGTAGACGCTTGGCATTCCGGGGGGCAGGATTTGACACTTGTACCGCTTTGTCACCAGGGATGCGTCTTTTAGGGGCAGCTTGGTTTAAGTCATCCGGTATAGTGAACAGGTTTGTATCTCCAGGAGGCTTTGTGACCTACAGATGGGTTCCCATTAGACGGGATGAGGGAGCGAGCAGTAGTCAGGGTGTTGAGGAGTCGGATGATGAGGAGGCTCCACCAGTTTACGAGGATGTTCCACCACCGGTTCAGGAGTTAGATTTGACTGCTCAGATTGCTGCTTTGACATCGAGTATGGGACAGATGTCATCACGGTTCGACTCATTCGCGGACCGCATGGAGGATCGTTACTACGATCTCAACTCCAACATCAGCCATGTCAGCAGCCAGGTCGGGCACTTGCAGTCGGAGTTTGACAGCAGGAACCGTTATCAGGACGAGGTTTTGTACCAGTACCACCAGCGTGCAGGTATTAGCTATCAGGCCTATGACGGATCTTATCACTCTTTTGGCAGTAGCACTCCGATGGATCAGGACCAGCCATCCTCCTCCACCTTTGAGGATCGCCACCATATGTGGTCCGCTCAGCACTACCAGTACTACCCTCCCACCGAGGACCAGCGACAGCAGGATGAGGAGGAGCAGAGAGCCGCTTGGCGCAGACAGGGACAGTGGCCCGATATGTGATGACTTGGTGTTATATTTGTGTATTTAAAACTATTTTTATTTTTATTTCTATTTCGTATGGATTATTGTTTGGGATTTTTGTATTGTGGTTGGATTATGTACTTTTTATTATTTATTTGTGGTACTTAATATGTGTGCATGTGTTTTTCCCATTTTAGAACAGCACCGATTTTAGGGGAAGTAATGCCGAAAATCCGAATTTTCAATGGAAGCTATGCAGATTTTTTGAGGACGTTATGCTTTTACAGCCATACATTCTTTCCATTTCTATCTCCTTTCACAGCATTCGACATCTAAATGGGGGAGTTTTTTTTTTTTTCCTTTCTCTTTTTCTTTTTCCACTTATTCGCTGAAATTTTTTTACAATGAGGACATTGTATTGTTTAAGTGTGGGGAAGGGGTTAGGAAAGAATCTATTTGTCCTTAGGAACAATTTGTGTGAAAATTTAAAAAATTTTGACATGTTTCTCGTAATTAGTTTTAACTAGTTGCATAACTAGGCACACCTACCCGTTACATAATTGTGAGGATTTGAGCCTTTATAGCATACGTCTTATATGCTTTTATCTTCAATTGTTATGAGTGTGCCGGTGACTTGTAGACTTTAGAACTTGACACTGTATACGCTTCGAGGCTATGAATGAGCATAAGTTTTACTTATTAGTAACTAGGAAAGAGGCAAAAGAATTAGGATTGTTAAACCGTTGATTGGCCTATTCGTTTCTTATAGTCGGTAACTACATTGGTTATTTGACTCACACTACCTATCGAGCACTCGTTTTTAGTGTTTTTGACGTTTAGATACCATATTTGCGCCAAACCTTTTTCTTTTATCACCTTTCTATATATATTCCATAAATTGAGCCTAAATGTCTAAGTCGTTTAATCCAGATATTTTTGTTGAAAATTTTCCTCTTTCTTAACTTGATTGATTATTAGACGGAATGTTATATATGATGGCGTGGAGTTGTTTAATTTACTTAAGTTCACGAAAGAAGTTACATGTGGATATAAGTTAAGAGTTATTCATGATTTTGATTGACCTTTTGAGCGGTGTCTTTAATATAAAAAAAAAAAAACAGAAAAAAAATATATTTATTAAAGCCCGTACTAGGTAGCCAATAATTGTTGAAGTGATTTAACGAAATGTGCGAGAAATAAAAATTCTCAATTGAAGCGTTGAAGAATTAAGGCGAAGTTTGGTCTTAGGAGTTTCATCAGAATGAGCCATTAGGGATAATCAATCGAGTTTTGAAAGTAATATGATTTTTGACTAAAATATTTGGATTTGTAGACTAAATGGAATTTGATTGTTTCATATCGTTCATATTAATTCACTTTCATCCCAATTTTCCATTATTTTACCCATCACCCATTGATATGACCATAAGTCCTCTGAACTAGTTACTTAGACTCTATTGGTGGAGAAGCGTATGGTTATCAAGCCTATGATAGAATACTTGTCATGACTGAGCTTTGAGCGATTTCACATATATATTACACTTAGATTAGCTTTTTGAGTGATTGAGTGTTATACTTCCCAAATCGTGAGATGTTTAGTTATGCATTTAAATTTTGGCTTGGTAACTATTAAATTCATCTTTATAAATAATTTTTTTTGTAATTTACTTGATTCGTTGGGTATTTTATTTTTTATTGAAGATGTTTGTTTTGTTCTAAATATAATAGTTTACTTGAGGACAAGTAAGATTCAAGTGTGGGGAATTTGATGTGCCTGAAATAATCTATATTTTGTAGCCACATTTATTATATTTACGCTCGTTTTCTGCAACTTTTATTATGATTTGGTATATTTTCAGTAAGAATTGCAGATTAGAGTTATATTTGGATCATGGAGCGAAAAGGAGCTGAAACCGGCTTGAAACGGAGACAAACGAGCAAGGAAATGGAAGATTGGAAAACAACCGGCGGCTGAATCCTTTTAGCCGACGGCTAAATTAAAATTTCCACATTTGTTCTTAACGTGCCGCGGAAGCAACTTTTTAACCCGTGCATTCCAGCCGCCGGCTGAATTCAGCCAGCCGTCGGCTAAAATGGCGTGTTCAGTTATCTATAAATAAGGCTTCTAGGGTTCGGGTTTTAAACACATTATTCATTATTTTCAACCTACATCCATCCTGGAAAGCTGCAAGGAGAGTCCTAGAAGCCGTTGATCACGTGGAAGCTTTGGTTAATCACCATTAATCATTCTTGAAGTTAGCAACTGTTTGGTTTGAACTTTTATGCATTATTATCTTGATACAATGTTTTGTTTTAAGACTTTTATTATTATTTGTTTACAATCCAACATGAGCTAAACTCAGTAAGCGATTGCTTGGATTGTTGAACCTGGATTTATGTTTTAATCAAGTTTATGTTTGAACTAATTGGTTTTTCTATTATTGTTTACGTTTAATCGAGATCCATGTTTATTCAAAGTTATTAAATCTACTACTTAGCGTGATTGATAGATCTATAACATAACTAGCGTTCTTATAAGTTTATCAGTTATTTACGATTATATGATTTATTAGATAATTGTAGCTTGAGACTTAATTGAGATAGGCTAAGATATTAGTGATTTAATGAATTGAATGAACATGACAATTATATCAAAATTGAATGATTGAGACTTTTGTTAATTCGTAGTCGACAGATTAAATTGTAAACAATAGTGACATTAAAGCACAATTTAGAGTGGATAGTCTAAGATAGCTCTTGATGTACGATCATTCGTATGATCTTTCTCTAAAATTGTAGGATTAGATAACTCTAGCGGGAAATCTCGTTATCATAGAAATCACAGTTAAACCAATCAAACATATTCTTGTTAATCATGATCCAGGTGAAACGTAATTCCAAGTAATCGTTGCTTTCTAAATATTGATTAAATCTAAAAGACTTTTCAAAACAGTTCTTCATCCATAAATTCACTTAGTTAATTAAATTGTTATTTTACTTTAATTATTTGTTTTCTGAAATATGTTCTCACAGAACTAAAACGCCCCCCATATTTACTTGTTTTAATTAGTTTAATTATATAATTTGAGATAACGGATATAAATACACGTTCCCTGAGTTCGATCCGGACTTACTGATTCTGTATTATCGTACGATCAGGTACACTGCCTGAATTGTGTGTTAATCTTCATTAGTAAAATCCTTTTCTAAACTTTAATTAATTTTATGTTATAAAATACACATCAATAACCTTCACCTTTTTTTATCAGAAATTTTCAATTTGAATAACAAAATCTTTTATAATTTCAGATGTCTCATGTTTATGAGTAAGGAAAAAGACCCATGAAAATCTTGAGTAGTCATCAGTGATAACTAAACAATAAGATTTCATTCCAAGTCTCTTTACACTGAACGGACCAAATAGATCCATGTGTAGCAGATGAAGGACTATATCTACAGAATTTTGAGTCTTAAGTTTAAAACTTGATTTATGTTGTTTTCCTTTTAAACATGAAATACAGTGGTCAAGTAATTGAAAATTCTTTTTAGGTTATCCAGAAACTAGATTATCTGTGACCAATTTATTCATGCTTTTAAGATTAACATGACAAAGCCTTCTATGCCATAAATCAGACTCTTTTTCAGTAGTTTTAGATATGAAACAGTTTGAAGATTTAGTAGATTGAACATTGTTCATATCTAAAATGTACATGTCCTCACATCTTGGTGTTTTCAAAACAATCATGTCTTGTGGTATGACATATTCACGTTTAAGAATGTAGAAAAATTCTGAAGTGAAAGCAGTAGTGTAGTCATTGTCACATACCTGGGAGACTGAAAGCAAGTTATAGTTCAGTTCTTTCACAAAATTAACATGCTCCAGAGTCAATGGACCATTTGAAACTTTTCCTTGCCCTGTAATTGTTCCACCCATATCTCCTCCAAATGAGACATTATCACCAATAAATGCAATGAAATCTTGAAGCAACTTGATATTCCCAGTCATATGTCTAGAGCATCCACTATCCACACCCATATATTCTCTTCTCTGCCAGTGGATTGCTCCTGCACATAATCATTATTCAATGAGATTTTGGTATCCAAGTTTTTGTAAACTTGGAATTCAATCTTTTAAACTTGTTAAACTTAAAATGATCATGCATTTTTCTTTCTGGAATATAAGTTTCATAATCCGAATTAAATTTTTCATCACCCGAGTTAAAAATTTCTACACCCGAGTTAAATTGAGAATCCAAAATTTCATCCGACTTAAACCTTTGTTCCTCCGAATTAACATTTTATTCACCAGAGTTATTCTTGAAAACATGTTTACCATAATTAATTTTCATTTTAACCCGATTTAAACATATTATCATCATTTTTCAAGCTTTTTAACTCGGATACAAAATATCTTAACTTGGGTAATTTCAAACCAGTTAACATTACATGATTAATTCTACCAAATTTCATCACATTCACATTCTTTGACTTTTCATAATTAATCATGCATTTTTCAAAGTTTATTCTACCAAGTTTTAATTTGTCAGATTTTGACACACATTCAGAAACACATTTAGCTTTAGATTTAAACCAACATTCTTCTAATTTGTGTTTCTTTTTGCATGTGATACACTTTGGTTTTCTCTTTGACTTTCTAGACTTGAGCTTTTCTAGTTCAACAATCACACATTCAGTCACAGAATCATGCACAACAATTTCATTTACAACCAATTCATTCATAGACAATTCAGAAAAATTCAAATCATGAAACACATAACATTTTTCATGGAAGCAGTTATGAACATGTTCAACAAACTCTTCCTCAATATCAACATGTTCTATATTATTACAAATTTCAAAATTCTTTTCTTCATTTAGTTCTTCCTGATTACTTGACCATTTTAATGTTTGACCTTACAAAATTAAAAGCTTCATTTAGACTAGGAACAATATTTAATAGAATCATCAGTATTAAGAGATTTTGTTTGTTAGTGTGACATCCGTCATTTTGCCGACTCAGGTTAGTCTAGAATGCCATATGCTCTTACCGTGCTTACAAAAATTTAGTTATGAAAAATTAATCTTTACTTTCCTTTATGTATGATATGTTTTGTGCTTTGTATGTATACCTCGTTATATGATTTTACCGTTTTAGTTAAGTGCAATAGTTAGCCTCACTAGAAGAGCTCCTAGATGAATTAGCGAGAAACATATGTTTTCGTACTATTAATGGACTCGGATATACCTAAGATTATATTTCGTTTAAGAATCCTTTAATCATAGACTTATGTTAAATTATTATTTATCTCTCGTTTTAGTTTACGTATATCACTTTACTTTCTACGTCTCGTTGGACATTCGTTTTCTAGTTTTCCTTCAACGAGTTAAAAATGGGTTGTGGTTTTATTTGGCTAAAAGATCGGGCTTTGGCCTAGTCTTAACATTTTGCTAGACCAAACTGATATCGCATATTTATATAGATATTTATATACGATATTTGGTCACATTTCATAGTAAACATGATGGATAGGATAGGTTTTTTACATTTAATTGTGTGGAAAAGTGTTATTGTCCATTTTACAGGTTTACATGATCGGGAAGTGGCAAAGAGGGAAGAAATGGACTTAAATGACGAAATACTTATACAAAATGGTCCAGTGCGACGCGGGATGATGTGTGTGCGACGCAACGAGCATTTGTATTGGTTTTGGACACGGATATTTAACGCGGTGCGACGCACTAGTGGGGTGGTGCTGCGCACTGGGTGATTTTCAGCAAGTTTTCGAGTTTGAGTCGAATACGTTTTCCTCTTGATTTCTGCCTATAAATACCAACTCAATTCGGCCAGATTAATCATCAATTATTATTCTCAAGTTCTGGAGCTGGAATTCACGTTTGGAGGCAGGAATTAAGGCTAGGAAATTCGGTTTTTTGTTTAACGACAGTCACGACACGTTTGAAGATTTCTTAGTTTGCTTTTATCCTTTTTAATACTTATTTTCCAGGATGTTTTCTACTACTTTATTTACTGTTTTAGACTCGATAATGAGTAGCTAAACTCTTTTTACGCTTGTTTGATTAACGGATCTTATTTGAAGTTTACTTTTGCGTTATTGATTGTTTAGGTATTTGTTTTTAACCGAAAATCCTTGATTGTCTAAGTTTTAAAATATTATTATAAAGTTGTTTATACATAAGTTAATTAATCAACATTCTAGGTATTCGAGAGGAGTCTAGATAGGTTAAATAACTTATATGAAATAATCGGTCGGTCTATAATCGGTTTAAAATTGTTAGGATTCGAGAGGACCTAATAATATCAACTTAAATAATTAAACTTAGATGAGTGAGTCTAATTGTTAATATTCGAGAGGAATTAATATTTAGAGGAGTTATTCGAGAGGAAACTCTATAAGGTTAAATATCTAAATACTGGCTTGTTACTTAACGCTTAACTATTAATAATTACAACTGTATTCGAGAGGAACGGTATAATTAGAGGTAGTTAAAGTTAATAAAAGATTCGAGAGGACTTTTGTTATATCTTAGAAGTTTTATAATCAATCAATTTCGTAAACTTAAATGGAAAATAAGTGAAGTGTCAAACAGGTGTATTTTCTCCGATATTTGATAATTTTAATTATTTTTTCCTACTCGATTTTTATTAATCACTTTTCATTAATTACTTGCAATTTTAATCAATCTTTTGTTACAATAAAAAAAACCCCAAACACAAATAGTATTATTAATTCGAAACTTAAAAACAAATTAGTCTCTGCGAACGAACCTTTTACTTGCTTTTAACTATATTACATACGAATAGGTCCACTGCCTATAAGTGTGTAATTGCGTGAAATAGTAGGTTTAAATTAAGACTAGATTTTACACATCAAGTTTTTGGCGCCGCTTTCGGGGACTGATTTTTAGTTTTTGTTTCGAGTTTGTGATACGATCCTTTTGAGTATTTATTTACTTAGAAGTTACTTTTAATTGTCATTACACCGGTACGTTTTACGCTTTTCTTGTTTTCTATCTTTTTCAGGTATTTTCAGGTAGTTGATGAACACAAGGGCATCGGGATTACCACTCGCGAGTCCAAAGTCAAATCCAGGAGTATCGAAGAAGCGAGGCAAGAGGAAAGGAAACTTATTAGTTCAGACACCACCAGGTTTTGGACAAGTCTCACCAGTCAAATTTGAAGATATCTCATCTTCAGAAGGAGGAGGAAGCAATTCAGAATCAGAGGTTGAAGAATTAATTTGTGAAGACAAACCGGAACCGCAACCAGCTATGGATCCTTTGGACATGCCAATGCACCGACGGGCCGCAGCTGTAGCAGTGCCACCCACCCGAGGGTCGGCAATCACCACCTCGGACTTGGGTGATGATTTTGTTGTCAAGGGTCACCATCTCAGGATGATCCAATACAATACTTTCGATGGGCGATACAATTTAGATCCGCATAAAACATAGCCAAATTCAACGAGCTTTGTGAGATGTTCAAATACGGTCAAGGTAAAAGCGACAGTGTCAAGCTAAGGTTGTTCCCTTCGTCTCTCACCGGAGATGTGAAGGTTTGGTTCGAGGAGCTTAATGAAAATTCAATCACAACATGGACACAAATGCGCGAAACCTTCATCAAAAGATTTTTCCCACCCGCCTTGGGTAGGAAATTACTACGAGATATTAGGGGATTTCGTCAAGAAGATGGAGAAACATCTACTGAAGCATGGGCTAGACTGAAGGAGATGCTGAGAAGTTGTTATGGTCATGGTCTGGGCAAGGAAAACATCATAGAGATCTTCTTCTACGGATTAACCAAGGAGTCACAAAACGAACTGGATCTAGCCGGAGGAGGAGATTTCATGTACAAGACCACTAATGAAGCATACAACTTACTGGAGGACAAGCTAGTCATAAGCCTATCCAGGGAATATCGAGACGATGGTAGAGGCCGAAAACACCGAAGTCAAGTAGCTCAAGTTGAAAGTAGTAATGAAACATCTTCGGTCGTTAAAGAAGTCAAATCTATGGCGGACAGGATTGATAAACGCATCGGAAGAATAGAAAGAGACATGCACTTAATGAAGAATGGATGTGAAGGATGCGGAGGACCTCACTACGCTAGTGAGTGTGATCGACAAGTGGATGATGCCAACTACGCACAGTATGGTTATCCTAATTGGGGGACGAATTGGCAAAACCGCGGAGGTAACTACAACCGCAGTGACAATCGAGACAACGGATGGCAAAGGAATAATACACGATCCCCACCACGACAAAGATACGATCCACCGAAGAACGAAGACGAAGATCAAAGCCTAAAAGATCTTATGAAATCGTTCATCCATAACCAAACCTCGAAGAATGACACATTTAGTAACCAATTAAAAGTTTTAAATGACCACATCGAGCAAGGACAGAGAAATCAGCAGGCAGCCCTGCAAGATTTAGAGAGACGGTTCGATAGGATGAACGAGCGGAACTCAAATCGGCCATCGGGCCAATTACCGAGTAATACACAACAAAATCCACGACCACAGAACCAAGGAAACACTTCCAACAATCAAGCACCGAAATATCAACATCCTGGAAGAAACGAAGGAATGCCACCCTGTCCAAAACACAGAGAAGAACATGTGAATGCAATCACTACACGCTCGGGACATGCTTACGGAGGAGATCGAGACGAAAATGGAGAAAAACAGACAGATAGTGCGCAGCAATAAACCTTCTGTGTGACGCACAGAAGCAGAAAAATACCCCGGTGCGCCGCACCAAGGTACTGGTGCGCAACACCAAGCTGCTGAACCAATTCTAGATGATTTCGAGATCGAGGAAGATGAGGACGAGGCACCACTAGTTCAACCTACGGCTAAAACACCTAAACCAGTGGAGGAAGTTCCAATCAAAGCTTATAAGCCACATATCCCATATCCTCAACGATTACGAAAAACGAGAATGCGGGAGCAGTATGGTAAATTCTGTGACATGATTAAATATGTTAATATTAATGTTCCTCTTGTTGATTTAATTGTAGGGATGCCAAACTACGCTAAATTCATCAAGGAGCTGGTCACAAACAAGGGAAAGTCATCGGAGGAGCAGGCCGCATTCTTAAACGCTGAATGTTCAGCCTTGGTGAAAAACACGATACCACCCAAGTTGGATGACCCAGGGAGTTTTCTGATCCAGTGCAACTTCAGTAATACATACAGTTGCAGTGCCTTGGCGGACTTAGGAGCTAGCATAAATCTGATGCCGTATTCACTATATGCTAAACTTGCCCTAGGAGTGTTAAAACCCACTAGGATGAGTATCCGACTAGCAGACCGTTCATTTCAATACCCGTTAGGAATTGCTGAGAACATGCTAGTAAACGTAGGAAAATTCACCTTCCCGATTGATTTTGTGATTCTAGAAATGGATGAAGATGTCACGGTTCCACTTATCCTTGGACGACCATTCCTAAATACAGCTGACGCAATCATTCGTGTGAAAAATGGGCAAATTTCATTGGGGGTTGGGGAAGAAAGAATTGTTTTTACATTAGATAGAGCCATGACCCATTCTTATTCCACTGATGAAACTTGTTTTCGGATTGATGTGTTTGATGATTTAGATTGGCAGGAGATTCTCGAGATAGAAGCTAACTTGGAGGAGGAACTGAAGGACGAGAAGATCGAGGAAGTAGAGATTGAAGTTAAGGAGGAACTGAAGCTGAACCAGAGCATGAGGATCAAGTCTTCAATTGAAGAACCACCTACCGACTTGGAGATGAAACAACTACCAGTACATTTAGAGTATGCTTTTCTGGAAGGTACAAATTTATTACCAGTTGTTATTTCGTCATCACTTTCGGGTGACGAAAAAGCTCGATTATTGACAGTCCTTAAAGGTCATAAAAAGGCCTTTGCTTGGCGTATATCTGACATACCCGGAATTAGCCTCGAATTTTGCAAACATAAAATTAATTTTCTTGATAACATAAAACCCGTTGTTCAAAGACAACGGAGGCTAAATCCGAATATGACAGATGTCGTTAAAAAGGAAGTTGTTAAGTTGTTGGATGCATGAATTATTTACCCAATCTCAGACAGCCCATGGGTGAGCCCAATTCACTGTGTTCCAAAGAAAGGAGGTATGACTGTGGTGATGAATGACAAAAATGAACTGGTGCCAACGAGGACAGTCACAGGATGGAGAGTTTGCATCGACTACCGCAAGCTAAACGAAGCCACCAGGAAGGACCATTTCCCACTACCATTCATGGACCAAATGATTGAAAGACTAGCAGGAAATGAGTTCTACTGCTTCTTGGATGGATTCTCGGGGTATTTCCAGATACCTATCGCTCCCGAAGATCAGGAAAAGACCACCTTCACATGCCCGTTCGGAACATACGCATATCGGAGAATGCCCTTTGGTCTATGCAACGCACCAGCCACTTTTCAACGGTGTATGCTAGCCATTTTTCAGGACATGGTGGAGAAAACAATGGAGGTGTTTATGGATGATTTTTCAGTATTTGTAGATTCATTCGATGCATGCTTGAAGAATTTGGATCAAATGTTGGGAAGGTGCGAGGAAGCTAACTTGGTCCTAAACTTGGAGAAATGCCACTTCATGGTTCGAGAGGGAATTGTATTGGGACACAAAATTTCAAAAGTTGGGATAGAGGTAGACAAAGCAAAGATCGAAGTCATCGCCAAACTACCACCACCAACGAACGAGAAAGCAATTCGGAGTTTTTTGGGACATGCGGGATTCTACAGAAGGTTTATCAAGGATTTCTCGAAGATTACTCGTCCTATGACGAAATTATTAAAGAAGAAGGTAGCTTTCAATTTCTCGGAGGAGTGCTTACAAGCTTTCGAATTACTCAAGGAGAGGATCACCAATACACCCATTTTGGTAGCACCTGATTGGTCTCAGCCTTTCGAACTAATGTGTGACGCAAGTAATTTCGCAGTGGGAGCTGTTTTGGGGCAACGGATCGACAAGCATTTTCGACCTATCTACTTCGCCAGCAAAACACTGAACGAAGCCCAACAAAATTATACCACTACGGAAAAGGAACTTTTAGCTGTAGTTTTTGCTTTTGATAAATTCCGCTCTTACTTAGTGTTGAGCAAAACAATTGTTTTCACGGATCATTCTGCTTTAAAATTCTTATTTTCTAAATTAGATGCTAAACCTAGATTAATTCGTTGGATTTTATTGTTACAGGAATTTGACATCGAGATCAAAGACAAGAAAGGAGCTGAAAATGTAGCAGCAGATCATTTGAGCCGACTGGAGAACCCAAGTTTGGGGGAGTTGAAGGAAGGGGAGATAGATGACGCATTCCCGGGAGAAATGCTAGCCTGTATTAGCAAAACGGACAACGATGCTCCATGGTTCGCAGATATTGCGAACTATCTATCCGAAAAAATTGTCAACAAAAGCCTAACCTATCAACAGAAAAAGAAATTGATCTCGGATGCTAAATACTACTACTGGGACGCACCATATTTATTTCGTAGATGTGGTGATGGAATGGTGCGAAGATGTGTATACGGAGGAGAAACTCGGAGGATTTTGGACGAATGCCATCATGGACCCACCGGAGGACATTACGGACCAACGGTAACTGGGAAAAAGGTTTTTGATGCAGGGTTCTACTGGCCAACAATTTTCAAGGAGGCCTATACACTCGTGAGCACCTGTGACGCATGTCAACGCCAGGGAAACATCACAAAGCGCGACGAAATGCCACAGCAAGGGATCCAAGTCTGTGAGGTTTTTGTTATTTGGGGAATCGACTTCATGGGACCTTTCAAACCTTCAAATAGAAATGTTTACATTTTAGTTGCTGTGGATTATGTTTCTAAATGGGTCGAGGCTAAAGCACTACCTACTAACAATGCTAACGTGGTTGTTGAGTTTCTTAAAAATTTGTTTTGCAGGTTTGGAGTGCCAAAGGCATTAATCAGCGATCGAGGAAGCCACTTCGCCAATGCTCAGCTTGCAAAAGTTTTGAAACGATATGGAGTAAATCACCGGTTTGCGACTTCGTATCATCCTCAAACGAGCGGCCAAGTGGAAAATACAAACCGAGCAATTAAGAGGATTTTGGAAAAGACGGTCAATAACAATCCAAATATATGGTCAAGGAAGTTGGAAGACGCATTGTGGGCATTTAGGACGGCGTATAAAACGCCAATTGGAACCACCCCGTATCGACTACTCTACGGGAAAACATGTCACCTTCCGGTTGAAATCGAGCATAAGGCATACTGGGCTTTGAAGAACTGCAACATTGATATGGATTTAGCGGGAGATATGCGGTTCTTACAACTCCAGGAAATGGACGAGTTACGGTTGCAGGCCTACGAAAGTTCACGACTTTACAAGGAACGCACAAAGGAATTCCTCGATCGGAAAATTCGTAGGAAAGAATTCAAGGAGGGCGATAAAGTACTTCTTTTTCAGTCGATGTACAAATTCAAAGCTCCAAAATTACGATCAAAGTGGACAGGGCCGTACACCGTGAAACGAGCATTTGCCTCGGGATATGTTGAGTTATGGAAGGAAAAGGGAGATTCCTTCATCGTCACGGGACAACGGGTCAAGTTATACCACGAAGAAGATGATGAAAATGGAATGCTGATCGAGGATGGTTTTTATGCCATCAACAACTGATTACGCAGCAAATCGAGTCAAGCTAAAGAATCGTTCGAAAAATTAGCGCTTCTCGGGAGGCAACCTGAGTTTGTTTTTCTTATTTCATTATTTTTATTTTTGTTTTAGGAATTTTTAACGTTTTATTTTTGCAGTTTTATTTAGTTAGGTACCAAGAAAACCACCGAAAACTACAAAAAAAATCGAAAAAAAGAAAAAACCAAAAAAAATGTCAGGTGGTGCGCCGCACCCCCCTCCTGTGCAACGCACCGAGCCACTGATCAGGTTATATCTCTTCTTTTCTTTTATTTACAGCACACACACATTTATACCAACAACAGCCGCCGCGAGAACCAAACACACACATACGAATCTTCATTTCTTGTCTATTTTGTTCGTTTAATCCACTAAACATGCAGAGAAAGGTATGATTCTTCACCCTAACTACTTTAATTCCTTCAATTTTTCGTTTTCTTAGGTTAAATTAAATTGGGGGAAATCCTAGGGTTTCTTAAAATCGACCTAAAACATCAAATTGATTGTATGATTAGGCTAGTATTGTTGAATTAAATTGAACTAAGGCTTGGTTTTATGGATTTCGACCGATTATGGGAGGTTTTGGCGGGTTGAAATGGCCGGTGCGCAGCACTGCTGTTCTATGCGCGACACCGGCCTATTTTTCAGCAGCTGATCGTTATTTTTTCGTGTGTTTGATGTGTCACTCGCTGTTTTTGTTGAATTTGTGTTGTGTAGGGAAAGAGAGCTGCTGTAGAAGAATCCGAAGGCAGCAGAAGATCTCGGGCACAACCTCGAGCCACCTTGAATGCCGTGATAATGGCTCCTGAACGCCATCCGTGGATGCAATGGCCCGGTTGTTCCCCCGACCGTAAGATCAAGCTGAACAACAAGCTAGCTGAGTTACGGGGTCGCGACGTTGCAGCACCCCGCACCATGGACTGGGAATTCCTAACCCGGATACATGTTGATTTGAGTGGATTCATGACCACCCGAAGCCTTTCTGCGCAGCGTGATATACCGATCTGGGGGAGTGCCTGGAAAATCGATGAACCAGTGTTCCGAGAATGGGTGTTAGAATTTTATTGTTCACTCGAGGTTTCAATGGCGTTTACCAACGAAACCTTTGCCACCGCACCCTTGATATCTTTCCGCTTAGGAGGAGCGGAACACCAGGTTAGTGTTGTTGAGTTTGGGAGACTCACAGGTTTGTTCATTGCAGCTGAAGCAGGAAATGAAGCTTTTATAGCTGCGTATCTATCGGATGCTGAGACTGATTCCGGGGGATTTGGGGCCAACGAGGCTTGGTATGCACTTTCAGGGCCGATGGAACATCATTCTAATTCTAGCCGCGCCAAGGATATTCAGGACCCGGTTCTTCGGATATTGCACAAGATCCTTACATACTCTTTCCTACACAGAGCCACTCAGCACGATAAGTGCTATACAGAGGACTTGTGACTACTTCAGACCTTCAGTTCCCGCGACCGGACACGGTTTGTTAATGTCCCGTGGACATTGGCTAGGTACATGGCACAGAAGGGGGAGGGGCAGACGAAGACGAGTAAGATGGTATGTGGGCACTTTATCACCCGCATTGCACGATCTCTGGGGCTATGCACTAGTGTTAACATCCAACAGTGTTCCCCTCCGGTAAAATGCAAAATCATCACTCAGTCCGACCTGGCACAAGCAGACATTCTTCACCCAGCAGGTAACCGTTTGGCTGATCCCGGACCAGCTGAGGATGCTCCAGTACCACCCCAGAGGCCGCCGGTTCTGACACAGAGGGACTTTATGGATCAGATGCTTGCCGGTATGCACCGCCTCCAGTTCGACAATGTTCAGGCAGAGCGACAGAGGTCGCAGGCCCAGCGCAGAGACGAGTACGTCCATGATCGCTACCAGCCGACATGGGAGTATATGTATCAGCAGCAGCATCCGTCGAGTGACCCATACCCCCCTTATGCAGTCCCAGCGTATTACTACCCCGAACCATACCCAGGTTATCACCCAGCTTACCACCCACAGGGCGACGATGAAGACGAGGAGGAGTAATTTGTATTTTTATTTGTCTTTGGTGTTGTAATTTATGATGTTATTGTTTTCTTTTTCAAGTACTATTCCCTATTAGGAAAAAATAGTGAGACTATTTTTTTTAGGGTTTTTCTAACTTGTGCCCTAGGGGCACATGTTAACACCATTTTTAAATATTAAAAGTACAATCAAAAGTATCAAAAAGTACCATTTTTTTATTGATTTCTTCACTTTTGATACTTTTGATTGTACTTTTAATATTTAAAAATGGTGTTAACATGTGCCCCTAGGGCACAAGTTAGAAAAACCTTTTTTTTTAATCGTCGTAGTTTGTATTTTGCATTATTATTTTTATTTCTCTTTTGATTATTCTAATATGTATGGTTATATTTCTTTTAGTTTTTAAGACTGGCAGTAAGTTCAGCACCCGCTCCTAAGCCTGACATTCAGTTCAGCAAACAGCACTTCAACGCCATATTTCCACGACGGGTTATACTTTCTACCTTTCTATTTTTGTATTTATTTTTTCTTTTTAGGTTTTATTTTTTGTATAATTTCCCTTAGTTTTTTTTTAGTCGTTAACACATTAGGGACAATGTGTTACTTAAGTTTGGGGGGGTCATCAGGAAATTCAAAATTTTATTTTTCGACCCTTAGCTTAGTTTCCATCGTGTTAGATTGTGTTATTTTGTTCAGTTTTTTTTTGAGTCATAAAAAAAAAAAACAAAAAAAAACAAAAAAATCGAAAAATTTAAAATAAAAATAAAAAAAATATAACGTGTCTAGTCGGTAAATACCTTAAACTTTAAGCATAACCAGACGCATTTTAACCCTACTCAGAAAAATAGTGAGAATTTGAGCCTTTGAAAGCATTTATTTTTAATGCTACTTTTTCATTTCTTTGATTGTGCCGATGGTGATGACTTTAGAACTTGACACCGTTATACATATCGAGACCACAGATGAGCAATTACATTAGGGTAACTTAGTGTGATTTGGTACAATGATAGGGGAAATTAGGATTAACCCATTTGATTAGCCTTTTCGTTTCTTTTTATATATTTTCCGCCTAACCTTTGTAACACTTACTTTTAGTGTTAGAAACTCTAGTAAACCAATTTGCGCCTAAACTTTTTCGTTTCTAAACACTACTATATATTTTGTACACTCGCCTTATTTTCGTTTCTTTTTAGATTAGATCCGAACTTAGTTTTTTGATTGCTATTATATATGAAGTGAAGTAAGAGCATATTAAGGCATAAAAGAAAAGTTATATTATTTGAGCCTTGTATTATTTTGTATTTGGAGAATAGTTAAAAAAAAAAAAAACAAAAAAAAATAATAATAAAGTTAGCCTTTTGAGCATGTGTACTTACCACGAGAATTATTATATTGTAACGCATGTACTAGGCTGAAGAAAAAAAAAAAAAAAAAAAAAGCGAAAAAAAATTAGTTGTAAAGTTTAAAAGAAATAATGTATACTGAGTCTTGTATTATATACGATATTTGTATATTCGGAGAAAAAGAGTAAAAGTTGAAGAAAATTGAGCAATCCAGTTCGTTAGAGAGTTTATTTAGTTCGGATTTAATCTAATTTTTGTATATTTAATTTTAACCCATTTACACTCCATTATATATTTATCCACATGCCTTGACCTGTAAATTATAACCCGAATAAAAGTCTCCGTTTAGTTGTACCTAGACTCTAGTGGTGGAGATTTGATACGTTATCAAGTCTATGATAGAATATTCACCATGACTGAGCAGTTGAGCGATTCTACAGAATATTTTACACACCCTTTTAGACTAGTTTGAGAGTTTGTGTGATTTTACTTCCCATAAAAATCGTGAGGTGTTTGGTTATGTTAATTTTTGGCTTTGATAATTACTTTTAAAACAGTTTTTGCTTGAGGGCAAGCAAAAAGGCAAGTTTGGGGGGATTTGATATCGCATATTTATAGAGATATTTATATGCGATATTTGGTCACATTTCATAGTAAACATGATGGATAAGATAGGTTTTTTACATTTAATTGCGTGGAAAAGTGTTTTTGTCCATTTTACAGGTTTACATGATCGGGAAGTGGCAAAGAGGGAAGAAATGAACTTAAATGACGAAATACTTATACAAAATGTGTCACACCCCGCTAAAGTGGAAACACGAGATGTGAAGAGCAAAGAATCATTTCACGGGTTATACTAAAATCAACGGTCCAAGTCATTAAATTAAAGTTGGAAAAAGTACTAAAGTTCAAAAGTTACAACCAAGATTCAACGTTTAAGACCATAATACATAATAAAATGTTTTAATTAAAAATTCCCAAAAGTAAAGGCCTTCTTCTTCCCGAGGTACACTTCACATAATTGGCTTGACCCGCCTGAGCAATGCACTTCATAACTTACGCTTAATTCCTGAAACATGAGATAAAGTGTCAACTACGAAACGTAGTGAGTGAGTTACAGTTTATAAGTTTTGACCAAAGTTTCCAAAAATGTTCGACAAGTATATATAAGTATAGAGTTTTCTAAAAGAAAGGAGGGGGATAATTAGTCGCTAAAAAAAATGTGTTTATATACTGTCGTAGAAGTTTAAGTCAAAGTGCAATGTTCGTAAAAGTTCAAGTCGTATGGCAAGCAGTAAGTGTAGGTAGTCATTACCTCAGCGGTGGATAAATCCACATGTGTAAGACAGTATGTGTAAGTAGTCATTACCTCAGCGGTGGATTAATCCACATGTGTAAGACAGTAAGTAGGCATATGCGTAAATAATAATGACTAATGATCCTTGAATTGTACCAACCACTAAGCTTAATATAACGTAAGATTTTTGCACACTAATCCGATTTCTGGTCAAGCACACGCCCCTAGTTTCAATCTAAAGATCTAGTTCGTGAGAACTTAGTAGTATGTACTCAGGTTGCGAACCATAAGTAAGGAGTGACCTCTCCTAAGTATCGATACCCATATTTACTAACGGCTATTGTTAATAGTGTGTAGGGAATAGTTCTAAAAATCGGCGGGGAAATTTGTCCGTCCTTTTTCTAAAATTTGGTCGTTTGTACTTACGACGTTTATATCCTCACCTAGGGTTTGCTCCAAATACAATCAAACTATCATCGTCTAATCAAATATCCCAAGAGGCAAACCTAATTAGTCTAAAGTAAGCCAATCAGAATAGATGATATCGTCTACGCATATTAGTTTCGCAAGGTTTCCAAAATAGTTCCATAGTTCTCAAAGGTTCCAAAGTTCAAAGAGTTCATAAAGTTTCCAGAAATAGATCAATAGTTCACAAAGGTTTCAAAAGTTCATAGAGCTCATAAAGTTTCTAGAAATAGATCAATAGTTCACAAAGGTTTCAAAAGTTCATAGAGTTCATAAAGTTTCCAGTAATAGATCAATAGTTCACCAAAGGTTTCAAAAGTTCATAGAGTTCATAAAGTTTCCAGAAATAGATCAATAAAACGTTGTACGTAAGTTCAAGTGCGTAACACAGTTTCGCATAGAAGATATTATTCACGAAAGATTTTTGATCTCATGTTTCCCCCAAAAAGAGTACTTAAAATGTAAGAGTAAGGAGGAGTGTAACTCACGGGTTGCGAAGACAAGGAACTCGGAATTCGGTCGGAGCGGGAGCCGGGAATCGCGAGACGCCTAATAATGCCAAGATGGTTCAATTGATTATTATCTTATTATGTTATTATATTGTAATATAATAGATAAAATTTAATTAAACTTTAAGTGTCAAGGTTAAATATTGTCCAAAATAGTCCAAAACGGTTTATGTTACGTTTTTGTCCAAAAGTCCAATTTTAACGATTATTATTATTATGTTGCAAGTAATTTTGGTTGCTGAAATGGTTTGAATTTTTCTAATGAAATTTGGGCAGCGCTTCCGCGCCCAAATTTCATATCCAAAATCCAATCTCCATTTCCGCTCACAAATACCTATAACACGATATCATATATAAACGAGTTCAATTTAAGTCCCAAAGGTCCATTACAAGTCACCAATACATTAGTTTAGTCAAGCTCAGTCCCAAAAATGAAGGTTACAAAAAGTCAATGGGACAAACGAGTTTAAAACGTCCAAAAATCGGGTTTTCGGGAAATCAGGCGGGTCTGTGCGCCGCTGTGAGCGCTGGGTGTCACACCCCGCTATAGCGGAAACACGGAATGTGAGAGCTGGAATATCATTACACGGTTATAAGCAAATTAAACGATTCAAGTCATTTCATTTAAAATTAAAAACAGTTCATAGTTCAAAAACAACCAAGCAGTTCAAAGTTTAATCCAAGTACAATACAAGTTTCCAAAATAAATTCCCAAAATAACAAGGTCTTTCCCAAGGTTCGCCTCACGTGACCAAATCGACCCTTCCTTGCCATGCATCTCGACACTTACACTAATTTCCTGAAACATAAGATAAAGTGTCAACTACATTGAGTAGTGAGTGAGTTACAGTTTTGAGTTTCGATAAAAGTTTCCAAAAATAGAAATATATGTAATTACGTCATAAGTAAAAAGGAACGGAGTGACGCTAGAACATATATATATATATATATATAGTAAGGAGTTTCGTACACACGTAAGTAAAAAGTAAAACTCGTATAATAAAAGTTGAAGCAGAATCCATCCCTAAAATAAAGTATATGCGTAGGTAATATGTGCTTAACTAAATTAGTAACTCGTATCAATCACTTGGCATAATATAAATAGTAAGTTTACACTAAACCGATTGTCTGGTCAGGATCTAGCCCCAAAATGTTTCATTGAGTTTCCAACTGAATCTTAGTAATATGTACTTGGGTCGCTAACCCTGAGCAAGGAGTGACCTCTCCTAAGTATCGATACCCATAATACTAACGGCTATTGCTAATAGTGTGTAAAGTTTCCGAGCCAAAAACGGGGCAACTGAGTTCTGTTTCTAAAAATAGTAGTAAGCACTTACGGGTTTATATTTTCATCAAGGATTGGTTTCTCTAACAAGTAACCTAAATTTAGTTAACCAATTAAGGATCATCAACACATATACGCATAATAGTTTCACAAGTTTCCAAGTTCCCAAAGTTTCCAAAGTTTCCAAGAGTTTCAAGGTTTCAAAAGTTTCAAAATGTTTCAAAGTTTCATACGAGTTCCCAAAGTTTCAATAAGTTTCAAGTTTCAAAAGTTTCCACGAATCGCAACTAGTTTCGAAAGTTACATAGCATACAATCTTATGTTTCCCCCAAATAAATGTTTAAAAGCGTAAAAGTAAAACAAAGTGGGGTTGTAACTCACGGTTTGCGAAGAAAAGATACGAACAAGCACGGATGGAGCGGAACACGTCGGGAATCAAAGATAACCTAAAACACCGGAATGTTGTATAAGTTTTCTTAGTATAATTTAAGTTATGTTAAGTTCCAATTTAACATTTTAAATCCCAATTTCTTATACTTTAGATTCTGTCCCAAAAGATTATTACGGAAAGTTTATTTGATTCAATGTGTTCGTGTACGATTTAGGGTCCGATTAGTCCGATTGTGTCCAAAAGAGTCCATGTCCAAAGTCAATATGTATAAGTTATGAGAACATTAAGTTACTGAATTTAAGCATTAGTTTACGGTGAAATTTGGGCAGCGCTTCCGCGCTATAAAAATTAAGTCCAATTTCAAAACACTTTCCCGCTTTAAAACATGCAATTTAACAATTACAAACAATAATACCCATGTTTTAGGTTCTCAAACTCATTCAAACTATTTTATTTACAAATCAGCGAGTTCCCAGAATACATAATCTGTAATAAAGTTATTTGAGCTTATTTTTACGTTTAAAGTTCTCAAAACGACAATTTTTACGAACAGCAGGATCCAGACCGCGGCTGGAGACACTCAGCCGCCGGCTGGACCTTAGCCGCCGGCTGAGTGCATTCAGCCGCCGGCCAGAGGCCTTCGGCCAGTTTCTAGATTTCGTTATTTTTCGATTTTTAGCCCGTTTTAATGTTAGGTTCGAACATGCAAACTGTTATTTATCAAATATAGGTATTTTTAAGCAAAAGTTACAGTTTCTTTTAGATTTATATCATCAAAATGTAGATCTATTAGAAAAACTAGTTTTTAAGCAAGAAAACGTTTTAGAATTTTGTAAAAACCACTTTTTAGACTTTAGATCGTCCATGCAAGTAATTATTTAGATAATAGCAGTAAAATAAAAAGGTTTTCCCGGAGGAAAAAGCAAGGTGACGGTTTGGATGAGATTTGGCTTCAAAATAGATGAAAAACTTCTTCAAAACCCGATTTTATGCCTTCCTTTTGATACCCTTTTGCCTTAGGACGATTTTGTGAATAATTGATGGTGTTTATTTGCTGTTTTAATGGTGTTTTAGTGGAAGAAATCACTGGTTTAGCTTAGGAGTTTAGAGAGGGAGAGAGATTACAAAGTGTGTGTGTGTGTTTTGATTCAAAATGAAAAGAGAGAGGGGTTAGAGTGGTGTGGGAAAGGGCCAAGACTGGCCTAGGGACTCTAAATGGCAGATGTCTTGGTCCAATCCCGGAGTAAATGAGTTGAGCCAATCAATTTACATGCAAAAATGAGTCACCAAGGCACAGTGAGCGGCTTTCAGCCGCCGGCTGGGCTTCAGCCGCTGGCTGACAGCCTTTAGCCGTCGGCTGGAAGGTTTTTCCAGCACGGTGACGTTTTAAGTTTTTCGTTATTGTTAGTTGAGGACCAGAATCTTATTAGTTTCCGTTATGAACTTAGTCAAGTTCTTGTATAGTTTATTTGGTGTTAGGATTTATAGATTGATTCCGACTTTGGTTCCGTCAAAATAATGACACAACAATTACGAACTAGAACAATATGAACATAATAACGAGAGCAGCTAGAGATTCTAACCGATATAGTAACTGAGAATCACCTGAATTTTAGACGGTTGTCACACTGGGACTACGCACAGACACGATTTGTGTCCCGCTGCGTCGTCCTGGCCTCTTAGGACGGCGCACAGCCCATGTTTTTCGAGTTTTTCTTGCAAAATGTTCATTTTAGCCACGGGTTTTCGACATGCAATTAGTCCAAACTTAATAAAATGCTATTTTAACAGTTTCCAGAGCATTTTCATCCATAAAAACGTAGATCTAAAGGTTATTTCGGTTAAAAATCGTTTTTGACCATAAAAAGTCATAAATCTTTGTAAAAACTTGATTTAAAGTCTTAGATCTTACATGCAAGAGTTTAAAACAGTAATAAGTGATAAAAGATAGATTTCTACCGAAGGGATTAGCTTAGATGATAGTTTGGCCGGATTTTTAGCTCTAAAAATCTTCACGAAAATGGTCCTTAGCCGAAATCTTTTGGTTCCTTTTGCTTCCTTTGATGTTTCAAACGATTTTGATGGATGAAAGTTGGGTTTTGCTGGTTGTAATCTTCTGTAATTGATGTGTTCTTGAGAGGGTTTTGGAGAGAAAATGTATGTGTTTTATGTTTTTGTTTTATAAAAATGAAATGAAAAATAGAAAATGAAAAGTAAAGTAATGAAATAGTAACGAGAAGCCTAGGTACTGCAATATGGCAGTAAATGATGTGTTAAAACCGAGTTTGATTGGGGGTTTAAGTTGGGAAATCGAGACATGCAAATTTTTCAAAAGTTTGCAAAATCCGTCCTGCCAGGACGACGCACAAGGCATGTGTGCGTCGTCCTGGACCATTTCTGTAACAGTTTTTGCGTTTTTGTTGTTTTCGTATAATTGTTTCGTTAGACCTTTTCGTTAACTAAAGTTTTAAAGTATGGCACATTATGAACTTAGGAAAGTTCATTAGGAGTTTTCTTGGCATTAGGACTTATATAAGTTGGTTCCGGTCGTGATTCCGACACTAGTGCGTTTCCGATAATTGAACAGTTAGAGACAACGGTAGGCAATAAAAGAGACGTAGGGCATGATATGCACCCGAAATTGGACTGTTGTCACAAAATGGTTCAGTGCTACGCGGGATGATGTGTGTGCGACGCAGCGAGCATTTGTATTGGTTTTGGACACGGATTTTTAACGCGGTGCGACGCACTAGTGGGGTGGTGCTGCGCACTGGGTGATTTTCAGCAAGTTTTCGAGTTTGAGTCGAATACGTTTTCGTCTTGATTTCTGCCTATAAATACCAACTCAATTCGGCCAGATTAATCATCAATTATTATTCTCAAGTTCTGGAGCTGGAATTCACGTTTGGAGGCAGGAATTAAGGCTAGGAAATTCGGTTTTCGTTTAACGACGGTCACGACACGTTTGAAGATTTCTTAGTTTGCTTTTCTCCTTTTTAATACTTATTTTCCAGGATGTTTTCTACTACTTTATTTGCTGTTTTAGACTCGATAATGAGTAGCTAAACTCTTTTTACGCTTGTTTGATTAACGGATCTTATTTGAAATTTACTTTTGCGTTATTGATTGTTTAGGTATTTGTTTTTAACCAAAAATCCTTGATTGTCTAAGTTTTAAAATATTATTATAAAGTTGTTTATACATAAGTTAATTAATCAACATTCTAGGTATTCGAGAGGAGTCTAGATAGGTTAAATAACTTATATGAAATAATCGGTCGGTCTATAATTGGTTTAAAATTGTTAGGATTCGAGAGGACCTAATAATATCAACTTAAATAATTAAACTTAGATGAGTGAGTCTAATTGTTAATATTCGAGAGGAATTAATATTTAGAGGAGTTATTCGAGAGGAAACTCTATAAGGTTAAATATCTAAATACCGGCTTGTTACTTAACGCTTAACTATTAATAATTACAACTGTATTCGAGAGGAACGGTATAATTAGAGGTACTTAAAGTTAATAAAAGATTCGAGAGGACTTTTGTTATATCTTAGAAGTTTTTTAATCAATCAATTTCGTAAACTTAAATGGAAAATAAGTGAAGTGTCAAACAGGTGTATTTTCTCCGATATTTGATAATTTTAATTACCTTTTCTTACTCGATTTTTATTAATCACTTTTCACTAATTACTTGCAATTTTAATCAATCTTTTGTTACAATAAAAAAACCCCAAACACAAATAGTATTATTAATTCGAAACTTAAAAACAAATTAGTCTCTGCGAACGAACCTTTTACTTGCTTTTAACTATATTACATACGAATAGGTCCACTGCCTATAAGTGTGTAATTGCGTGAAATAGTAGGTTTAAATTAAGACTAGATTTTACACATCACAAACCCATTAACAATTAACACTAACCTAATACTAATAATATTTAAGAAAAAGATTAAAAACCCTAAAAACCTTTCCTCCCCATTTTCCCGTCACTTTTTCGAAACCCTATTCGCCCCCCACCTCCTTGCAAAATTCGTCCCATCAGCCTCTACACCATCTTCATCGTTTTCTTTTTCCAACCACCATAGAAGACCTTCGAAGCTTTTCCTCCCTCACAATCGAATTCATCCTCCATATTGTCAAGGTAACAAATTCCGAATCTTTTGCTTTTGTTTTGGTTTAGCCGAAAACCTAACCTTGGGTTTTAGATAATCGGATTTTTTTAACATCTCTTCTTATAATCGATTACAGCCATCAAAATCTCCTTGCTTCTTCATCAATTTCGTTCATAATAACAAGGTAACCGAGTTTCATTGTAATTGTTTTGATTATGGCCGAAAATCTTATTATGGATTTCATGAAATTGTGTTGTTAATATCTTGATTCATTGTGACCGATTTGTACAACATAAATCAGCGGTTTCTCTTCGCTCTTTTACCGAATCAGTGAATTCATTCAAGGTAAATTTCGGTTTATAATAATCCCCTTTGAAATTCATACAAAATTGATGCTAACGATTCCGTATTTTCGAGCGTATGTTTATTCCTTAGCCAAAACTGAGAGCGGAAAAGTGCTATTCGTTTACGGAATTCTGTTTCAAGTTCGTGGATATTTGCTTCATGTTCGTGAAATTGATTTGAAAACAAGTTCGTTGTGAGAACCAGATTGTAAAAATTGGAATTGGGCCTGTAATTTTGATATTGACTTGGGCCTGTTTCAATTCGAAGTTTGGGCTTTTGATTAGGACTTCTTAATTGGACTTGTTATTTGGACTCATTCATTGGACTTATTCATTGGACTTATTATTTGGACTCGTGTATTTGGACTTAATTAATTTAACAAAAAGTAAAGAAATGGCCTTTTTAATATTCGATAGTCCAACTGATAAACTAAGTTTAAGTAGAGGAGACATCCTTAAAAGGCAATTTGATACGTTCACAGCTGAAATTAACGAAAACTTTGAAGATACCGTCACCAGATACTATCATCTACTTGCAGAACTTTCTAGACATCGTATAAATGTTGGAGAGGAAACAATATAGAGATTTTTGATGCCTTGCCTAATCGTTGGGAGGTACATGTAAACTTGATAAAGAAAGAACTCGATATCACTAGATATGGTAGTCAACAATTAACTTTGGGAAAGGTGATAGAAATATTCAGAGGTTATGAGTTAACACGCTTAACTACAAACGAAATAACAGATCAAACGCCTTCTGGACAAACTTCGGAGTCCAGTTCCTCAGGAAATGTAACTGCTTTTCTTTCTGACAAAGAAAAAAATGATGATCGCACCTCTGACTGGAAAATCTGCACTGATAAAAAGGATCAAGCGCTCATGGCATCTATTGAGGAAGTTCCCAGCGAAGCTAGTAGTACTACAGGTGATTCTGGTACTGCAAGTGATCAAGATACTGAGAGTACATTTTCTGACAAAGAGACTATTTCAGCTTTAACCACGGAAAACAAACGTTTAAACGAACCCTTGGACACCTTGATGGCTCAACATAAAGATTTGAAATTTGAATTGGCTTGTCAAGTTCAACTGAAGAATGACTTTTCCAACAAGCTTCATCAAGATTCCAAAGATACAAGCAAATATTTACGTACTATCGCTTTACAATCACAAAAGATCGACGTGCTTTTTGAATGTTTGGAAAAAGAGAAGAAGTTGTACATTGAAAAGGAAAAGGAACTACGAGACAGTGAGGTCAAAAGATTGGATCTTAACATAGAGATTGAACAATTTCGGACTTCATCTAACACACTTACTTCCATTTTACGGCGTCAAAGGCCAAGTGGAGATCGTACTGGTTTGGGATATAATGAAACACCTCCACCTTTTAATCACAATTATAGTTTTCTTAAAGCTGAATGTGACGTGAAGGAAGACAATGTTGACTCTTCTTGTGAATCTTCCTCTATAAGGAACGATCAGACTGAGTCAAGTGCTTCAACTGAGTCAAGTGTTTCGGAGACAAAAATGAGTACATTAGCTGAAAACTCAAAACCCAAACATCCTATGGATGATTTGAAGTGTTTTAAATGCCGGGAACTTGGTCACGTGGCTTCTGTATGTCCGAAGAAAAGGCAAGCCGACAGATCGTCGTCTCCAAAGAAAGAGCAAGCTAGCAAATCATCTTCCCCGAAGACTAAATCTATGGCTCGATCAACTTCACCTGTTCGGAAATCAATGGCTCGATCACATTCACCTGTTCGGAAACAGGTGCAACAAAAGTGGATTAAAAAACAGGAACATACGAGTGTATCCAATGATCGTCCATTTCAACTGTGTCCATTTAGACCGTCTTTTCGTACTTCAACTCCATATTTCCCGAGTCCAAGAGTACACTCCTGTTATCGGCAATCGAGATCCTTTCGTCCACCGAGGAACCACGTGAATTCTAAAGTTCAAGCTACTGTTACTAAAGATGATGGTTTCTTCAAAGAGTTTGTCTACGTGCACGAAAGAGGACAATCAAGACGCGTTATGGCATGGGTTCCCCACCATAACTGATCATTGCTAGTTTAGCTGATATTTTTGTAACTTTGTATTTCTTTTAATGAAAATTAGAATTGACATGAAAAGCATAAAATTTCGTGTCGATATCTTAAAAAAAAAAAAAAAAAAATTACTAACGTTTGTTTGCAGGTTATGAAGCGCGTACGAGACTCTACTCTTGAAATTGCTGTTTGAGACGTTGTTCAGCGTCAGACAGCTCAGGGGGAGTTTGTTGTCATTTATGGAAGCTCGGAGAATACAAGAAAAATCGATGAACTTAGTTGACTCAACTTGTGATGAAGACTCTGATAAACAACGAAGTTCACAACAACAAAGGGAGCTGCCTAACTCTTCACAAGTGTAAACGGAGAAGGCTGAATTATTGCAACAATTCAGGGGGAGTTATTCAAGACAATGATGAGTTAGAAGAACCTGCAAGGAGTACAAGACTATAAAGACTTTGAGTTTGTTAGTGCAATATATGTGACGGTTGTTCTAGATTAATTAAGTCTTTAGTTATAGTCTATTTGCGTTTGTAATGGCCCAAAAACATTGTATTGTTAGTGGGCTATTTAGTCTGTTATGGGTGTTAATGGACTTTGCATAGTCCAAGCCCATTAGTGGCCCAAGCCTATGAACATGTCTCTCTATATAAAGAGACATTGAGTTTAGTGTGACAACCGTCCAATTTCAGGTGCATTTTATGCTCTACGTCTCTTTTATTGCCTACCGTTGTCCTTAACTGTTCAATTACCGGAAGCGCGCTAGTGTCGGGAACACAACCGGAATCAATTTATATAAGTCCTAATACTAAGAAAACACATAATGAACTTTCCTAAGTTCATAATATAACATAATTAAGAACTTTTAGTTAACGAAAAGGTCCAACGAAACAATAGCGCAAAAACAACAAAAACTGCCAAAAACCAAAATTCTTTACAAAATAGGTCCAGGACGACGCACACAGGCCTTGTGCGCCGTCCTGGCAGGACGAAATTTGCAAATAATTCAAAAAAATTGCATGTCTCGGGTTCTCCAAATAATTGACCAATTAAACCCGATTTCCCACCATCATTTACTGCCATATTGCAGTACCTAGGCACCCTCTTTATTATTTTCTTTAATCTCTTTTCATTTTCATTTTACATAAACACAAAAACATAAAAACACACACACTCTTCAAAACTCTCTCTAAAATCTCCTCCATTACAGAAGATTACAACCATCAAAACCCAATTATCATCCATCAAAAACGTTTGAAACATCAAAGGAAGCAAAAGGAACCAAAACATTTCGGCTAAGGACCATTTTTGTAAAGATTTTTGGAGCTCAAAACACCACCAAATCATCATCCAAGCAATTTCCACCGGTAGATTTCTTTTAATTTACTGTTTTTACTTAAATAACAACTTGCATGGATGATCTATGGACTAAAAACGAGTTTTTACAAAGATTTATGATTTTTATAATCAAAAACGATTTTTAACCGAAACACCATTTAGATCTATGTTTTTATGGATAAAAATACTTTAAAAACTGTTTAAAAAGATGTTTTATGAAGATTAGACCTATTGCATGTCGAAATCCGTGTGTAAAATAGACGTTTTGCTCGAAAAATCCCGAAAACACAACCTGTGAGCCGTCCCTATGACCAGGACGACGCAGCGAGGTGAAAATTGGCTTCTGTGCGTCGTCCTAAGGTCCTGAACGGCGCACAGGCCTGATCGATTTCCCCGAAACGCTTTATTTTGACGTTTTAGACTCGTTTGACCCGCTGACTTTTTGTAACTTTCATTTTTGGGACAGAGTTTGACCAAACTAATATATCGGTGACTTGTAATGGACTTTTGAACTTAAACGAACTCGTTTGGATAAATTATTTTGTTGTATGTCAATTGTGAGCGGTATTGGAATTGAATTTTTGGGATATGAAATTTGGGCTCGGAAGCGCTCCCCAAATTTCATTAGAAAAATTCGAAACCATTTCAGCAACCAAAATTACTTGCAACATAAAAATAATAATCGTTAAAATTGGACTTTTGGACAAAAGCGTAACATAAACCGTTTTGGACTATTTTGGACAATATTTAACCTCGACACTTAAAAGTTTGATTAAACTTTATCTATTATATTACAATATAATAACATAATAAGATAATAATCAATTGAACTATCTTGGTATTATTAGGCTTCCCGTGATTTCCGGCTTCCGCTCCGACCGATTTCCGAGTTCTTTGTCTTCGCAATCCGTGAGTTACACCCCTCTCTACTCTTGCTTTTAAGTACTCTTTTTGGGGGAAACATGAGATCAAAACATTTTGTGAACGATATCTTGATGTGAAACTATTTTACGCGCTTAAACTTACGTACAATGTTTTATGATCCAATTGACTTTGAAACTTTGATGAGATTTTGCTACCATTGTGAACTTGTACAACTATTGTGAAACTATTTTGGAAACCTTTACTAAACTATGCAAATGTACGAACTTTTGGAACCTTTGAGAACTATGGAACTATTTTGGAAACCTTTACTAAACTATGCAAATGTACGAACTTTTGGAACCTTTGAGAACTATGGAACTATTTTGGAAACCTTGCGAAACTAATATGTGTAGACGATATCATCTATTCTGATTGGCTTACTTTAGACTAATTAGGTTTGCCTCTTTGGATATTTGATTAGACGATGATAGTTTGATTGTATTTGGAGCAAAACCTAGGTGAGGATATAAACGCCGTAAGTACAAACGACCAATTTTTAGAAAAAGAGGTACAAGTGCCCCGCTGCTTTTTAGAAACTATTCCCTACACACTATTAACAATAGCCATTAGTAAATATGGGTATCGATACTTAGGAGAGGTCACTCCTTAATTATGGTTCGCAACCTGAGTACATACTACTAAGTTCTCACGAACTAGATCTTTAGACTGAAACTAGGGGCGTGTTCTGACCAGAAATCGGATTAGTGTGCAAAATCTTACGCTATATTAAGCTTAGTGGTTGGTACAATTCAAGGATCATTAGTCATTATTATTTACGCATATGCCTACTTACTGTCTTACACATGTGGATTAATCCACCGCTGAGGTAATGACTACTTACACTTATTGTCTTACACATGTGGATTAATCCACCGCTGAGGTAATGACTACTTATACTTACTGTCTTACACATGTGGATTAATTCACCGATGAGGTAAAGACTACCTACACTTACTACTAGCCATACAACTTGAACTTTTACGGACATTGAACTTTGACTTGAATTTCTACGACAGTATATAAACATATTTTTAGCGATTGATTATCCTCCTTCTTTCTTTTAGAGAACTATATACTTATATATACTTGTCGAACATTTTTGGAAACTTTGGTCAACTTATAAACCGTAACTCACTCACTACGTTTCGTAGTTGACACTTTATCTCATGTTTCAGGAATTAAGCGTAAGTCATGAAGTGCATTGCTCAGGCGGGTCAAGCCAATTATGTGAAGTGTACCTCGGGAAGAAGACCTTTACTTTTGGGAATTTTTAATTAAAAATTTTTACTATGCATTATTGTCTTAAACTTTGAATCTTGGTTGTATCTTTTGAACTCTAGTACTTTTCCAACTTTAATTTAATGACTTGAACCGTTGATTTTAGTATAACTCGTGAAATGATTCTTTGCTCTTCACATCTCGTGTTTCCGCTTTAGCGGGGTGTGACAGACTTGGTATCAGAGCACGGGTTATAGTGAAAACGGTTTTAAAAATTTTCAAAAAGTTTTTGAAACCAAAACTATAACCAAGGCTTTTCAGAAAAATCATTTTCGGGTTCAAACTTTAGTATATTACTTTCCGCGATTGCATGGTTATCTTTTTCAACTTTGCGTGCCTTGATCAACCATGCATAGTTCAAAATGAATTATGCAAGAACGGAAAGTCAATGGCTATCGTTAACGGTTTTGAGTCGAAAAATTCCCGGTCTTGTCAATTCCCGACACTCACATAACTGACCCGTGCATGCATTTTACTTACGTTTTTCCTATTTTTAGTTTCCCTTGTGCTTATGTAGCTCTCTATTCGCAGATACACCATGTCTCAGTCATCGCACTCCCGATCCCAGTCACGATCGCTCCCACGAGCCGCCTCTCCCTCGCACGAACCCTCTGAGGGCCATACGGCTTCCGAGAGTCAGCGTCATCAGACGACTGACCCGACGGAGGACACGTCCATGACCATCAGTAGCAGTAATGGGTCCAGCCCGAGGACAGTACTACCACCTCCTCGGCCGGCACCCGTTGCAGCACCACCGCAGCCACGAGGACCCAGCGCTAGGGTGACTATGCATCAGCAACCGGGCCCGTTCCGACCTGCACCTCCTCAGTCCTTCTTGGACCCATACGACCCCGCTTTGCGTACTCCGGTCACGGAGCGCTACGCGTGGGATCGTCAGTTCCTCGAAGAGAGGCGATGCGCCCAGGAGGTCGGACCCTCCCGACCCATGATGCCACCTACTCACCAGCCTCTCCCACCAGCTGTATTTTTCAACCTACACCGTCAGGTCCGGGGACTTGCGTAGGAAGCCCAGGAGCAGGGTCTTCTCCTCTTTGAAGTCTCCGACGCCGCGCATTAAATGGCGCAGCAGTCAAGGCGAATCATCGCATCGACTCAGGCCACCGCACGGACCGTACAACGCCTTACTGGAGCATGCTTGGTCATGGGAGCGTTTATAGTGGTCATTGCCGCCAAGATGTTCTTCGAAGAGCGCCATTAGGCATACTTTCCTCTGTATTTGTGCTGTACCGGCTTAGTCGTAATTTTTCCATTGTACACGACTTAAGCTATTATCTATTATTTCCTATGTATTGTACTTGTATTCCTTTCAGTATTTTGTCCTATGTACTAAAACCTTTTATTATTAATGGAAATCTCTATATTTTATTATTTGTACTTGTTTTGTCGCTCGAATCTTTTATTATTGTTAAACATTATTACTATTCCTTGAATCATCATCGTGCGTGTGCTGTTACCTTTCTTGTATACTCTTTTACTATTATCGCTATTGTATTTGTGCTAATTGTCCACTCGTATTACCATTGTATACTCGATGCTATTAACCTCTAAGTTAAATTCTCATCGTAAATTCCAGTTCGTGCGTTCTAAAGTAGTTCCTTCTTTCCATTGCAGAACCATGCCTCCCAAGAGAAGCCGCGCTGATCGCTTAGCCGAACAGATCGCTGTGCAATTCCAAGTGGCACTCCCGAGCATGATCGCCCAGATCGTCGCCGGAGTCAACCAAAGGATTTTCGGAATCAATAAACCCCTTCTCCTTCTTGCACCAACCAGGCGGGATGAGGACGAGGACTTTGGAACCCACCGTCTTCCCTTCCCTCCAAACCGCTTCCAGCAAAGGGGGTGTAAGAGAAGAAAGATTCACCATCAACCCTCATGGAACAATAGCAACAAGGAACCCACGACCGTAACCCAAATGTACGCTGGGACGCACCCCGGGTGCAACAAATGCCACTTCCATCATGCTCGAAAATGCCCAATATGCAGATTTTGCAACGAAGAAGGGCATTACCCCTGGTGTTGTCCAGAAAAAGCAAACAACCGAGCCAGAAAACTGCGATGCCTCGAGTGTGGAAGCGACCAGCACCTCCGTGGGGATTGTCTCTTAGAGCATACCACATAAACTCTCGGTGCTCTCGCAATCACAGCCGAGGAGGCACATCAGGACCCCAATGCGGTTACCGGTACGTTCTTTGTCAATGACCATTTTCTTCCATACTATTTGATTCAGGAGCTGAAAGAAACTTTGCCTCCTTAGAAATTAGACCCCTCATCAACATAGGACCCAAAGCTATTGCGGATAGCTTTTTATCGAATATGCCAACGTTCAATAGTTGAAGCTACGAATACAATCTTAGGATATCCGATACCTCATTGGCCTAAAACCTTTCTCCATCGATCTAATCCCTATCGAACCATCAAGCTTTGACGCTATCGTTGGGATGGACTGGTCACCTCATTTCCGAGCCAAGACCGTCCGTTTCGACAACCTCACCCGTATTCCTATTCAGAAGGTGAAACTCCCGTCGTTCAGAAGGACAAACCTGGATGACAACTTCGCAACATGTATTCCTTAATAATGCGCAAGTACCTCGAGAAGGACTACGACGCACCCTTCGCCCACGACGTCGAACGTAGACCTAAGGAAAGTCGAGTCCCAGACATTCCCATAGCCGAGGACCATCCAGAGTTTTTCCTGAGAAATTGCCTAGGCTACCACCGAATCGACAAGTGGAAACCCCGAATAGACCTTGTTCCTAGCGCAGCATCGGTTGCCAAGACACTCTACCGTCTAGCACCACCTGAGATGCAAAGGCGGCCAAAGCCGCCGTAGGAACTCCTAGACCCCGATTCTATCCGCTCAAGTTCGTTCCCCTGGGAAGCCCCAATTTCCCCTATCAAAAAGGAAGACGGACCCTTCCGTCTGTACACCGATCGTCACGAACTTATCAAGCTGACCGTCAAGAACCGATGACCATCCCCGAGGATCGATGACCTATTCGAGTAGTTGCAGGGTGCAGCTTACCTCCCAAAAATCGACCCCCGCTCGGATTATCATCAGATTCGTGACATTATAACCGACATTTCTAAAACCGCGTCCCAAACTCGATGCAAGCAATACGAGTTTCCCCTCTACCCATTGGCCTAACCGACACACTAGCAGTAATCATGGACTTAATGAACAAAGTGTGCGGGCTGTACTTAGACGATTAGTGATCGTATTCATAGTCCAAGGAAGATCATGTGAAACATCCCAAGCTCATTCTAGACTCCTCCGAGATCAGAAATTGTACGCCAAATTCCCGAAGTGCGAATTCTGGCCCCGAGAAGAACATTTCACCGGTTCTATGGTCAACCGTGAAGGAATTCGAACTCAGGCTAAACGTAACCCATTACGTCAAGCTCCGAGCATGAGTTCTGAAATCCGAAGGTCTTCGTAAACTCATTTCCGTCAAGGGCCACCGATTTCGCTATTCCATCCATCCGGGATCCGACTTGTCGTACAAGGATCCCCGAGAATGTTGACATTGGCCGGACATGAAAAAGGATATTGCCTTGTATATAGCCAAGCACCTCACTTGCCCCAAGGTCAAGGCGGAATATCGAAACCCATCTCTCCATCATCCCCGATAAGGATAGTTGATCTACGTCCCGCCCTCTTCAAAGTGCCCTCCAGAAAATCGCTAGGGACGCGACTAGACCTCATCACCATACCACCCGCCTCCCTTTGGTCGAGTTCACCTATGACAACGGCTTCCATGCCAGCACTAAGTGCGCACCCTTCAATCTCTATATGGACGCAAGTGTCGATCACCGCCATGTTGGCTAGCAGCTGACGATTGACAACTTGCAAGGTCCGACGTCTCCCTCTACCCGTGAAGGACTGGAAGCATCCCGTACCCGACAGAAGAGGTACGTAACCAAACAGAAGAAAAACCCCTCGAGTCCCAAGATGGCGAAGGAGTACTTCCCAAAATATCGTCATGGGAAAGGGATAGCCTACTTCTGGAAACGCGGCAAACTGTGTCCTAGGTATACCAGTCCAAACTAAGTCTTAGGACATATCGGTCCAATTTCTTACCGTCTTTAACTTCCCCAGATTTCTTTAAACGTTCATATATGTTCCATTTCTCACACTTGAAAAGTGTCTATCTAATGAGACCCTCGTCATCCCTCTTGACAAGGTCAAAATCAATGCCAAACTCAATTTATTTGATGAACCGCTTAAGGTTGTTGACCTCGAAGTCAAACAACTCAGACAAAGTCGAATTCCTACTCACAAAAGTTCGGTGGAAATTCCCGACATGGTCACAAGCTCATGTGGGAGCGTGAGGACCAAATCCGTCAGGAATATCCACATCGGTTCCAGAACATTCCTCCATGTTGATACGAACTAAATTTCGGGACGAAATTTCTTTCAACCCGGGGAGAATGTGACAACCGTCCAATTTCAAGTGCATTTTATGCTCTACGTCTCTTTTATTGCCTACCGTTGTCCTTAACTGTTCAATTACCAGAAGCGCGCTAGTGTCGGGAACACAACCGGAATCAATTTATATAAGTCCTAATACCAAGAAAACACTTAATGAACTTTCCTAAGTTCATAATATAACATAATTAAGAACTTTTAGTTAACGAAAAGGTCCAACGAAACAATAGCGCAAAAACAGCAAAAACTGCCAAAAACCAAAATTCTTTACAAAATAGGTCCAGGACGACGCACACAGGCCTTGTGCGCCGTCCTGGCAGGAAGAAATTTGCAAATAATTCAAAAAAATTGCATGTCTCGGGTTCTCCAAATAATTGACCAATTAAACCCGATTTCCCACCATCATTTACTGCCATATTGCAGTACCTAGGCACCCTCTTTATTATTTTCTTTAATCTCTTTTCATTTTCATTTTACATAAACACAAAAACATAAAAACACACACACTCTTCAAAACTCTCTCTAAAAACTCCTCCATTACAGAAGATTACAACCATCAAAACCCAATTATCATCCATCAAAATCGTTTGAAACATCAAAGGAAGCAAAAGGAACCAAAACATTTCGGCTAAGGACCATTTTTGTAAAGATTTTTGGAGCTCAAAACACCACCAAATCATCATCCAAGCAATTTACACCGTTAGATTTCTTTTAATTTACTGATTTTACTTAAATAACAACTTGCATGGATGATCTATGGACTAAAAACGAGTTTTTACAAAGATTTATGATTTTTATAGTCAAAAACGATTTTTAACCGAAACACCATTTAGATCTATGTTTTTATGGATAAAAATACTTTAGAAACTGTTAAAAAAATGTTTTATGAAGATTAGACCTATTGCATGTCGAAATCCGTGTGTAAAATAGACGTTTTGCTCGAAAAATCCCGAAAACACAACCTGTGCGCCGTCCCTATGACCAGGACGACCCAGCGAGGTGAAAATTGGCTTCTGTGCGTCGTCCTAAGGTCCTGAACGGCGCACAGGCCTGATCGATTTCCCCGAAACGCTTTATTTTGACGTTTTAGACTCGTTTGTCCCGCTGACTTTTTGTAACTTTCATTTTTGGGACTGAGTTTGACCAAACTAATATATCGGTGACTTGTAATGGACTTTTGAACTTAAACGAACTCGTTTGGATAAATTATTGTGTTGTATGTCAATTGTGAGCGGTACTGGAATTGAATTTTAGGGATATGAAATTTGGGCGCGGAAGCGCTGCCCAAATTTCATTAGAAAAATTCGAAACCATTTCAGCAACCAAAATTACTTGCAACATAATAATAATAATCGTTAAAATTGGACTTTTGGACAAAAGCGTAACATAAACCGTTTTGGACTATTTTGGACAATATTTAACCTCGACACTTAAAAGTTTAATTAAACTTTATCTATTATATTACAATATAATAACATAATAAGATAATAATCAATTGAACTATCTTGGTATTATTAGGCTTTCCATGATTTTCGGCTTCCGCTCCGACCGATTTCCGAGTTCTTTGTCTTCGCAATCCGTGAGTTACACCCCTCTCTACTCTTGCTTTTAAGTACTCTTTTTGGGGGAAACATGAGATCAAAACATTTTGTGAACGATATCTTGATGTGAAACTATTTTACGCGCTTAAACTTACGTACAATGTTTTATGATCCAATTGACTTTGAAACTTTGATGAGATTTTGCTACCATTATGAACTTGTACAACTATTGTGAAACTATTTTGGAAACCTTTACTAAACTGTGCAAATGTACGAACTTTTGGGACCTTTGAGAACTATGGAACTATTTTGGAAACCTTTACTAAACTATGCAAATGTACGAACTTTTGGAACCTTTGAGAACTATGGAACTATTTTGGAAACCTTGCGAAACTAATATGCGTAGACGATATCATCTATGCTGATTGGCTTACTTTAGAATAATTAGGTTTGCCTCTTTAGATATTTGATTAGACGATGATAGTTTGATTGTATTTGGAGCAAACCCTAGGTGAGGATATAAACGCCGTAAGTACAAACGACTAATTTTTAGAAAAAGAGGTACAAGTGCCCCGCTGCTTTTTAGAAACTATTCCCTACACACTATTAACAATAGCCGTTAGTAAATATGGGTATCGATACTTAGGAGAGGTCACTCCTTACTTATGGTTCGCAACCTGAGTACATACTACTAAGTTCTCACGAACTAGATCTTTAGACTGAAACTAGGGGCGTGTTCTGACCAGAAATAGGATTAGTGTGCAAAATCTTACGTTATATTAAGCTTAGTGGTTGGTACAATTCAAGGATCATTAGCCATTATTATTTACGCTTATGCCTACTTACTGTCTTACACATGTGGATTAATCCACCGCTGAGGTAATGACTACTTACACTTATTGTCTTACACATGTGGATTAATCCACCGCTGAGGTAATGACTACTTATACTTACTGTCTTACACATGTGGATTAATCCACCGCTGAGGTAAAGACTACCTATACTTACTACTAGCCATACAACTTGAACTTTTACGGACATTGAACTTTGACTTGAATTTCTACGACAGTATATAAACATATTTTAGCAATTGATTATCCGCCTTCTTTCTTTTAGAAAACTATATACTTATATATACTTGTCGAACATTTTTGGAAACTTTGGTCAACTTATAAACTGTAACTCACTCACTACGTTTCGTAGTTGACACTTTATCTCATGTTTCAGGAATTAAGCGTAAGTCATGAAGTGCATTGCTCAGGCGGGTCAAGCCAATTATGTGAAGTGTACCTCGGGAAGAAGAACTTTACTTTTGGGAATATTTAATTAAAACATTTTACTATGCATTATTGTCTTAAACTTTGAATCTTGGTTGTATCTTTTGAACTCTAGTACTTTTCCAACTTTAATTTAATGACTTGAACCGTTGATTTTAGTATAACTCGTGAAATGATTCTTTGCTCTTCACATCTCGTGTTTCCGCTTTAGCGGGGTGTGACATTTAGGTTTAGGGTTAATGATCAGAGACAGACAGTGACAGAGGGAGAGAATTCTGTGAAGACTATTTGTTGTAATTGAGTGATTCAATTAATAAAGTTGTCAGAATTCGGTAATTGTGTTCTTAGTTATTATTTCATTCGATTATTACTTGTGCTGATTCAATTGATTAGTAGATTCCGCCTTGTAATCAGTTGGTTTAATCCTGTAGATCTGACCACTGGGACCTACAAGGTATACAACTTGCTTCGAACCTTCATTGTGAATGGGATAGAGGGCTTCTACCTATGCTTGGTTGGGGAAAAGGTGAATGGTATCATAGGCGGTGGGAAGCCCACTTTATTTTTTATTATGAGTTCAAGATTTACAGGATCAAGAAACTATCAAAGAAATATTTTGGGTCTTGAAGAAAGTGGATGAAGCTATAAATATTCAAAGTATGTGATTTTGTTTAAGTGTTTAGTTCGGAGAAACAAAGTTTAACTTCCGAACTAAAACTTAGTTGATCAACTTGAAGTCAACATTAAAGAATTTACATCTGAAAATGAAGACTCTACTTCGAAGTAAAGTGAAAAACTTCAGAAGTAAATCAAGATGATGAAATAGTTGATTAATAAGGGTTCATTGAAGCATTTACTTCTGAAAATGAAGTTCAACATCAGAAATAAAATAAAGATCGTCAACATCAGAAGTAATGAAGATGAATACTTAGGTTTTTGTTTAGTGCTTTTAAATAAGTACGTGTCTCTAGTTTTTATTTATAGAGAGTTTGTTATGAGGTCTATAAATAGAATGATATGTGAGTTGAGTTGAGTGTCTCTTGAGCTAGTGTTTGAGAGTACTAATGAGCTTAACTGTGTGATATTTCTGCAACGACTTTTCCCGCACAAATCGTTCTATAAAAGAAATCAAAGCAGACTCTTAAAATTTAACAAATTCTAAATCCAATTAGAGATTAGATTCAATCAATTATGAGATTCCACATCATAATTGATCAAACGATTCACTGATTCCCTGTTGATTCGTATGGTTAAATTTATGTCAGAATAATATGAGCCAAATGAAAAGTTAAATTACTCGAGATCATCGTAGATCCTAGATAACCTCATCAAGAACTATTTTATCCTTATTTACCCGGTCTTATTGTTTAACTAGTTTATAAACCGACGTAATATTCAAATTACTACGATCTTAAAATATAGAAATCTAAGAAAATAAATTATAGATAAAGTTTTTTTGTTTAATTGGAAATTTCTATTTGAAGCCATATAAGCAACTATTTTTTAATATGGTTAATGCACTTGAGGGTCACTCTACTATTTCAGATAATCCAATTGGGCGATTGAACAAAAAAAAATATAACACTTTCATTCTACTTTCAAAAAACTTTAAAACCATCACTTTCTATTTGCAAACGGATTAAGTTCATCATGTGGGTCCATTTCAACCGGCTAACAGCAGGTAATCTGCACACATAGATCAAAACCATTTTCCATGTCATTCTTTAATTTTCTCCTTAATTCCACATCACTACACCCCCTTTTTATAAATTAGGTTTACCCTTTCTTTTTCTACCTCCTTCATCTCTAACCCTAATTCCTCTTTTTATAAATATGGTTCTTTGTGGCTGTGGTGAGAATGCTCGATGTCGGACATCATGGACTGCTGCAAATCCAGGTCGACGTTTCTTAGGTTGTCCCAATTTCATGGATCCAATAACAAATTGCAACTTCTTTCTTTGGATTGATGTCGAATTACCTAATCAGTGGTATAGAACAACGTTTCACCAACTTAATGAAGAAGGAAGGAACCATCGGGCAGAAATTTCAAGGATGCAGAAAGAGAAATCGCGATTAATTCGCATTGTGTTGTTCTTATCATTTGTAGTTTTTGTTCTCTTGATTAAATAATGTAAATGTATTTCCTTTGAAATGATAAAAAAATTTGGTTACAGTTTCTGTTGTTTTGTATTAGTTTCTTTTGTCTTGTTTTTGTTGTTTTTGTTGCCAAAAGTGCCAAAATATAACCATAAGCAAAAAGACACATGAAAGTGCCAAAAGTGCCAAAAGTGCCAAAAAGTACCAAAATATAACAGCCAAAAGTGCCAAAATATAAGAACCACCACTTGCATTACATAACAGCCAAAAGTGCCAAAATATGGCATTGTCAAAGTGGTACCAGTTTTCACATCCTACCTAAGTGCCAATATATGACAGCATACATAACAAGTACTAAAACCTACTACAAGTTCTAAAGACAAGAAAACAAGTTCAAAAGACAACATAACAAGTTTAAAAGCTACTACATAACAAGTTTAAAAGCTAGTCAATGCTGATAGAATCTTCTTGTGTCAATCCTGGCCCTGGGGATGTAGTCTTTAACTTGTTCTTCAAAATTCTCTCTGAAGGTCTTCTCCTTTTGAGCATCATCTTTTTTCTGTGCTTTGTTCCAGGTGACTTGCTTGCACCTTCTCCTTTTGACAGTGTTGCTAGTGAGCCACAGAACCTTGACACTACATTCCTCACAACAACAGGTGCACCACTTGTAGCAGAATGATACACTACAGGCCTGATCACATCATTTGGTGAACCACTTTCAGTTTGAGAGAGGGGTGGTTGAGATTCACTTCCAAGAATTTCAGCATTGTGTCTTTGTTCTTGTTCAGCCATGAATATGTCCCTCCTCCTACGCTGTTCCCTCTCAAATTGTTCCCTCTCCTCATGTTGTCTTTTCATTTGTGCCTCATGCTCAGCTATACAATCTTCTGGGGTAATACCTGGTGGCCATGCTTGTCTTGGAATACCATCTCTCCCCTATCATAACAAAGCTATGTATCAACAAACACACACACATATATATATAAATATATATAAATATCTAAATAGTCAATGTAAGACAACTTACACCAAGCATTGGATCACCAGTCACAGGATCCCATGAAAGTCCATGTCCTATTGGTCTAATACCATCCTTGAATTGACAGTCCTTATCATATTCCCCTTTTCCACGCATCTTTACAAGCTTGCCATTAACTCTCCACAACCCATCACCACTAACACCTCTCCCTGTTGCACCATGATATCTTCTTCTACCACTAACAGTACTAGTTGGACTCCCTATACCTCTACCTACAACACCACTAGCAGTACCAGTTGGACACCCTATAACTCTACCACTATCACCATTTCCAGTTTCAGTCCTTGTTGCAGTTTGACTTTGTTGACCTCCAGCACTTTCAGTTTGACTTTGTTGTCTTCAAACTCAAGTTGTCTTGCAACACCCTTCTTCAAACCTCTACCTCTGCTACCTAAACCAATTCCTCTACCACCATGTACAGCTCTACCACCACTATCTCCGCCCTGAACATTTCTACCACCACTATCTCCACCACTAACATTTCTACCACCACTAACATTTCTACCACCACTAACATTTCTACCACTATCTACACTAACATTTTCATCATTTTGTACACTAACATTTGGAATTCTAGTTGAATCAATCCTTGTATCAATTACAATACCTTGTCTACCTCTTCCCCTTGCACCTCTACCTGTTGAACCTCTTCCCCTTGCACCTCTCCCTGTTGCACCTCTCCTAGTTGAACCTCTCCATCTTGATCCTCTCCCAGTTGCACCTCTCCCTCTTGATCCTCTTCCTCTTGCAGTAACAGACTCACCTAACAAAATGAATAGTTTTATATATGTAACAGTTAAAGACAATATGAACTTTGGTTAACTTCCTATACATACCTGTTTGTACCTCCTCAGCTCCTTTACATGTTGATCTGTTATGGCCTTCACCTTTACATATTGTGCAGTGCATCACTCTCCCAACCCTGCTCAATCTTTGTCTATTACCATCACACTCAGTAGCATCTCTTTTCCTTTTTTCTTTAGGCCTGCCTGGCATCCTTCTTGCAATTGGGGGTAGGGGTTTTTCTTTATCAACTGAGGGCCATTGACTCATTCCTTTAAGAGGGTATATACAATGATTATAGGATGAAACAAACTTATGTTTTTTGAACCATTCAGATACATATGAGTCACGGTTACTGTGAAGATGATATATGACAGAAAAAACATGCTCACAGGGGATTCCAGAAAGTTGCCATACTCTACAACTACATGTCATATGTAACTCATCAACTACAAAAGACTCAAGAGAAGAACCAAGTGGCCTGACCTCATACTTTGAGCTACCACTAGGAATTACCCTCCAGTGCCTATGCTTATCTTTGATGGCTTCAACCTTCTTTCTTATATTTCGACACAAACCATCAACCCACACTTCAGACTTTTCTCTCATTTTTTGCATCCTTTCCATCATATATACCCTAATGTCTTCCAACATGTTTATTATTGGCTTCCTCCTTGCATCTACCAAGACAACATTGAATTACTCACTAATCCCATTCTCAACAGCATCACATGCCCTTCCAGTTTCTAGAAATGCTCTACTCCAACTTTCTGGGTGTCTATCCATTAAATGTTTGTGAGCATCTTTGCTTTCAGTCTTAATATCATTCATGATGGCATTAAACTGTGCTTGGTATGTAGCCTTTGCAGCTTTCCAAAACAGGTTTCTATACAATACCCCACTGAATTTCTTCCTAAAATTTGCATACACATGTCTGGCACACTGCCTATGTTCAGCATCAGGAATCACATCTTTTGCAGCTTCAATGATACCCTTCAAATGCAAAAAAAAAAAAAAAACATTGTTACATATCTATTTATATTCTGGAAAGATGAAATGTAAATTAAACAATTACAATATTACCTTGTGTTGATCAGATATGATTGTTATTCCTGATCCATATTCAATCCCAAGATCCTCTGCTAGACAATCCATAAACCAGGTCCAATTGTCTTTGTTTTCAACATTCACCACAGCCCATGCTATGGGGTACATCTGGTTGTTGGCATCTCTTCCAACTGCTGCAAGCAGCTCCCCTTTGCAAATGGTCTTGAGAAAACACCCATCCAGACCTATTACAGTTCTACAACCTGCTCTCCAACCATCCTTTAGCCCTTTGAGACATACATAAAACCTCTTAAAATATAACTTCTCATCTGCCATTATCTCAATTCCCATTTTGCATGAACTCCCAGGGTTTGTATCAAGTATCTATTGAGCATAATACCAAAGTTACCATAGTGGTCTTCTAAACAAAGCTCATATTGCTTCAATGCATTTATTTTACCTCTCCTTGCTTGTCCCTGAGATACCTTGCACTTATACTTAGACAGTATCATTTCTTGGATTTCTTTGATCTTAATTTTTGGATTAGCCATGATCTTCTTTGCATAGTTTCTAGCAATCCAACTGCAGGTTATTAAAGTCCCAAACTCATAGCATCTTGAACATGAATGTTCATCAGTCAAAGTCTTCACTTGAAACGACCTTTCTGTCTGCATCCAAGAGGCCCAAAGCCTGTAAGTACATGTCTGCTTATCCCTCCATAAGGCTTACAACATCTAACTTCTAACCTTTCAGTGTCATTGTGTGGATAGTACAAGCTGTATCCATTTGCCAATACATAAAAAACCACACACCTTTTTAGTTGATCAGTGTTTTCAAATCTCTCACCCAACAGTGGCTTCATATGCTTCCATTTCTTAGTTGGATCATGTATAGGCCACTCATCTCCTAACATTTCCTCATCTTCTGGGTTAACTTCCTCACCAGGCTTAACTACTCTCTCACTTACTCTTTCCCTATCTAAGTTGTTATACAACCTTGCCAAGAACGTATCATCAAACATATTTTTAACTTTCTTCTGAGGAGTCTTTTCCTTTACCTTTTCTATCTTTTTTCTTCTGGTTTCAAACACTTCATCTTCAAAATCAGAGAGATGATCAAGAGAATTAGTTTCAGATTCTTCAGAAGTGTAACCAGCATATACATCATAATCATCTTCGCTGTCACTTTTATAAACAGATTCTTCTTCAAAGGGTGAGGTTGCATGTGCACTGTAAATATCAACCACCGAATCATTCCTAAGTGCACATTGCCTTAAATTATGCAAGCTTTCCTCGTCATGTACCAATATCAAACCATCAGCTAATTCCTTTCCTGGTTGTAAGTAGTAGAGCTCTTTGCAAACTGCAGTACTATGGATTTGTAAAAAGGCTTCAAACTCAGAAAAATCAAACCCGTTGATGTCTACCTTCTCTAGCTTCGAAATCATGTCGTACTCATAAATGAGTCTGTCAGGTTGTTGTTGTCTCTCAAACACTCCCCCGTGGTGAAAATAGATGTCTATTACAGGGGATTGAGATGACGAACACATCTGGAAAAATTTAGGGTTACAATTTAGGGTTTTAGAGAACGGAGTGAGAGATTTAGGGTTTCAATTTTATGAAGACGAAGAACACATAGAACGGAGTGAGAGATTTAGGGTTTGAAAAAGGTAATTGGGATCGTTAAAATGGTATTATTTAATTGGATACCCGATCCAATTGGGATCGTTAAATAATAACAATTGCCACGTAGATCGCCACGTAATATTTAAAAAACACGTCGGTTGCCATGTAATAAATGAAAAACACGTCATCCGGTAAAACTAACTGGTAACTTGCTATACCCCATAAAGTGATGGTTTTAAAGTTTATTTGAAAGTAGAATGAAAGCGTTATATTTTTTTTTTTTTTTCAATCACCCAATTGGATTATCTGGAATAATAGAGTGACCCTCAGGTGCATTAACCCTTTTTAATATAATCTACTGTTTTTTGTCATTATGAAAGTTTTGTAAAAGAAAAAACAATTCATATGTTCCGCTATGTCGAATGATTTCTCACAAAATAACCAACCATTTACAACATGAAGATACATCATATTTTTATTCCAATTGTTTAAATAAACGTTAACATGGCCTTAGGAATGCCATCTAAACATTGTTTATTCTAGCATTTTATCTCATATATATATATATATATATATATATATATATATATATATATATATATATATATATATATAGGAGGGTTCTTGTAAAAAGTCCAAAATTTGTAAAAAGTGTAGGAAGTAAGGAGGGAGTGACATGTGGCAACTTTGAGAAGAAAAAAAAAATTTCTTTTTTTAAATAAAAAAAGATATTTTTGATAAAAAAATTATTAAAAAAAAATCGAATTTTTTTTTTTTGGGCTCGAAAATTTGTTTTTATAAAAAAAAGAAAAAAGTCGAAATTTTTTTTTTCGGGATTTTGTTTTTTTTTTTTTGCTCGAAAAAGGTTATGTACAAAAAAAATATGATACAAATTTATGATACACACCTATGATGAACATTTATGTGTGCATCATAGATGAATATGATAGTTTTTTTTGTGTGCATCATAATTGAATATCATAGCTTTTTGTGTGAATCATAGTTGAATATCATAATTTTTTTGTGTGCATCATTAATGTGCATCATATTTTTTTTGCATCATTAATGTGCATCATATTTTCTGTGTGCATCATATGGCGTGGCGAACGACATGACATTCTTATTTGACAAATTTTAGTACATCTTGTGATTTGGCATAACTTTTTCGTGTGCATTACGTTAAAAGTTATGCCCGGAATGATGACATTATCTACAAAAAAGTTCGATTTTTTTTTTTCCAAAAATATTTTTTTTTTCGAATTTCTTTTTTTTTAAAAAAAATTTTAATAAATTTTTTTTTTTTTTAATAAAAAAATATTTTTTTTTTATTAAAAAAAATTAATTTTATTAAATATTATCTAAGTTGCCACATGTCATTCTCACATTGCTTCCTACACTTTTTACAAATTTAGAACTTTTTATTTGATCCTACTCCTATATATATATATATATATATATATATATATATATATATATATATATATATATATATATATATATATATATATATATATATATATATATATATATATATATATATAGGGTGAGGTTCGGGTAAGAACGGCCCAAAATATAGGATCGCTAAGAACCAATGCTGACCGTCCGATTAAGGTGATGATCAGTAGTAACCACTTACTACTGATCAGTAGTAACCTTACTACTGATCAGTAGAATTTGATGCTGATCAGTAGTAAGGTTACTACTGATCAGTAGAAGGTTACTACTGATCAGTAGTAAGTGGTTACTACTGATCATCACCTTAATCGGACGGTCAGCATTGGTTCTTAGCGTTCCTATACTTTGGGCCGTTCTTACCCGATCCAATTACTATATAGAGTAAATTACATAGATCGTCCCTAAGGTTTATATGGAATTACGGTTATCGTCCCTAAGTTTAAAAAGTTGCATGGATGGTCCCAAAGTTTAGAGTAATTACGGATTTCGTCCCTATTTTAGACGTCCGTCTATTTCACCGTTAGGGTTACCTCACGTGTTAAACACGTGAGGGTATTTTAGTCATTTCCCGATCTGATTTTCATTTCAATTCCATTTTCATTTCAATTCCCCCAAATCAATTCCCTTTTTCATTTTCATTTCATTTCAATTTCAATTCAATTCAAATAAACCCAAATCAGATTCATAATCAAAATAGATTCATAATCAAAATCAGATTCAAATAAACCCTAATCAAATTCAAATCAGATTCATAATCAAATAAACCCAAATCAGATTCATAATCAAAATCAAATTCATAATCAAAATCAGATTCAAATAAACCCTAATCAGAACCGTACTTCAAGATTCTTGGAACAAAGGCAAACGTTCAAAACGACTACGAACCACCGCCGCCACTAGCAGCACCACCACCGACAGCGACGTCTCTCATCCATCTGAACCACCACATCCTACTGAAGAAGAGTATTTAGCTTTTTGTCTTATATTACTTTCCCGTGGAACAACCACCACCACCCAATCGCCACCGCTTCCACCACTTGTTTCACATAAGTGTAGTGTTTGTAATAAAGGGTTTTCTTCATACCAAGCACTAGGTGGACATAAAGCTAGTCACCGGAAAAACATCCCTGACGACCACCATATCCCATCTACTTCCGCCACCACAACAACACCCATAGATCCATGGCAGTTCAACGCCGGAAACCGTCGAGATTCCGACGCTAGTTTCTGCAGTAGCTGCACATCAGACGGACCTTGGGGTGGGTAAGGGTGGTGGTTCGGTGGTGGCTCCATTTTTGGTCAAATAGATTTCAGTTTGAAAAAAAGAGTCTAAATTGATTAATTAAGGGAGATTTTGATGGTGGGATTTTTGTATGGATTTGAAATTGGGTAATGGTGATTTGGGTGATTTGGATTGAAATTAATTTGTTGGTGGTGGTGGGATGAAAGAGAAAGAGAAAGAGAAAAGAGAAAAGAGAAAGAGAGAGACTGTAATTTGATTTATTGAGAATGCGAAAAGACCAAAATACCCCTCACGTGTTTAACACGTGAGGGAACCCTAACGGTGAAATTAACGGACGTCCAAATTAGGGACGAAATCCGTAATTAGTCTAAACTTTGGGACCATCCATGCAACTTTTCAAACTTAGGGACGATAACCGTAATTCCATATAAACCTTAGGGACGATCTATGTAATTTACTCTACTATATATATATATATATATATATATATATATATATATATATATATATATATATAGGGTGAGGTTCAAAAGGGATCTCCAATTCTCTAGAGATCAAGGGATCCACTTCCTAACTATACATTTTTCCTTTAATATTTATTTATTTATTTTTTTTCATTTTTTTTTTCGGTTTTTAGTTCGGTTTTTTTTTGCTATGTTTTACTTAACTTTTTTTTTTTCAAAATCACATATGATTTTTTTGTAAAAAATTGAAATCACACGTGATTTTCAAAAACCAAAATTTATAAATTTTAAAATCACCCGTGAATTTTTTTTTTGTCGAAAATCATATATGATTTTCAAAAACCAAAATTTATAAATTTTAAAGTCACACTTGAAAAATTTGTTTCTCGAAAATCACATGTGATTTTATAAGCAAAATAGTTTGTAGGTTAAAAATCACATGTGATTTTGGTAAAAAATAATCAATAATTTTTTAAAATCAAATGTGATTTTACCCATAAAAGATTTGTAGATTGAAAATCACATGTGATTTTTAAAAGTAAGGTTGAAAATCAAATGTGATTTTCGGAAGAAAAAAAAAATAAAAATAAAAAGTAAATAAAAAGGTAAAAGAAAAAAGTAAAAAAAAAATTAAAAAATAAAATAACAATAAAAGAACAAAGATATAAGGAAAAATTGGTGGTTAGGAAGGGATCCCTGGATCTCTAGAGAATTAGGGATCCCATTTGAACCCCAATCTATATATATATATATATATATATATATATATATATATATATATATATATATATATATATATATATATATATATATATATATATATAGTGAATGATTCATGCGAGAACTCAAAATTCTGCGAGAACTGCGAGAACTCAATCTGGACCTTTGATTAGTTGATCAATGGCTAAAATTCGTGATCACAATTTCGTAAATAATTAGAAGATGAAGTATTATTTTATAAAACTTAAAAGGGTATTAATGGTATTTTAATTATTTCCTAAAAAGTCTCTTTTCTCTTTTCTTTCTTTTTAACCCTAAAACCGCCACCTGATTTCTCTATTTGCATATCCAATTTCTTTTTTAATTTGCAAAACGGCGATCAAAAACCTCCAAAAATATTACTGTATTTTCTTCGAGAAATCAATGTCGCCTTTTCTTTCTTCAACATAACTCATGTGGGTTTTATATTCCAGCTCTTTCAGCTTTTTCAAGTACCAATTAAATCTAAGGCTTTATTTCTATTGATGTTTTTAAGGTATTATTTTGTTTCAGATGATGATAGTTTAGACAGGGATTTTGTATTCCTTTGGAATGTGATGATTTATCTGTGGGAAAAAACTTTCTGATGATCTAATTTTAATATTTTTGTTTTTTATTTTTATGGTTTGCCAGTGATGTATTTCATTACACTTATTATCAGAATGTATTTTAATGATGATATGCAAATCTATATTGACACTACCTCTGAGGCAAATTACTTTTTCAAGTTATTGATTACTTATTGATATAATAATCTTATAGATTGGGGTTCAAAAGGGATCCCTAATTTTCTAGAGATTCAGTGATCCCTTCCTAACCACCCATTTTTCCTTATATCTTTGTTCTTTTTTATAACTTTTTTTCTAAAAAATTTTTTTACTTTTTTCTTTTACCTTTTTATTTACTTTTTATTTTTTTATTTTTTTTTCTTCCGAAAATCACATTTGATTTTCAACCTTACTTTTAAAAATCACATGTGATTTTCAATCTACAAATCTTTTATGGGTAAAATCACGTTTGATTTTAAAAAATTATTGATTATTTTTTACCAAAATCACATGTGATTTTTAACCTACAAACTATTTTGCTTATTAAATCACATGTGATTTTCGAGAAACAAATTTTTCAAGTGTGACTTTAAAATTTATAAATTTTGGTTTTTGAAAATCACATGTGATTTTCGACAAAAAAAAAAAATCACGTGTGATTTTAAAATTTATAAATTTTGGTTTTTGAAAATCATATGTGATTTCAATTTTTTACAATAAAATCACATGTGATTTAAAAAAAAAAAAAAAAAGTTAAGTAAAACATAGCCAAAAAAAAAAAACCGAATTAAAAAACGAAAAAAAGAAATGAAAAAAAATATATATATTAAGGGAAAAATATATGGCTAGGAAGTGGATCCTTTGATCTCTAGAGAATTGGAGATCCCTTTTTAACCTCACCCTAATCTTATATTCTCCAATGTTTGTTAATAGGATTTGATTGCAGGCTATTGCTTGATTTACAAAAAGTCGTCTGCCTAAATTACGAATGTAAAAGGCATATGTATTGATAATATGTATTTTTTTTGTTTATGAAACAATTATCCTCAACTTCCCTCTTGTCCTCGTCATAACCCATTCCATCTTATCATGCCATTAGCACATATTTGAAGATGTTGGTGGTCTTGTTGAAGGCGATCGTCCAAAGGGCGGAGCCACGATTTGGCATTTGAAGTTTATGAACAGGTTGATTATTTGGCTATATAAAGTATATTTTAGATTTAAGTTTTATTTTATTTTATTTTAAATAATTATACTTACATGATATGTTGATATTTGTTAATTCGCAGATTGATATTGATGAAGATGGTTGGTGTTAATGTTGTGATGTCGAATAAAAAAATATCGACAAAGTTTCGGGTTTCATCGCTAACTATGGTATATGAAGATGATAATGATTTGATAATTGTTTAAATAGTAAAGTTTAAGTTTTTGTTTCTTAATTCATCTATAAATTTGATTATGAATTTTTGTTTCTCAATATGTTTCATAGAGTTGTAAAGTATGTTATTACAACATATTACCATGTTCATATGTATCCATGCTAAGAAAAGATGAAAGATAACATACTTTAACAAACATACACTTGGGACATATGATTTGTTTATATGAAAACACCGATTTGAAAACATATGAACATTGAAACATATATATGATTTTTTGAATTATTATCTATAAAGAGTGCAATAATTAGTTTTCATTCTTTTTTTCTAATATAGGAATTTATTTTAAAAACTTTTTAGCTTATTGAATTAATAGTTTTTAGTAGTTTTGGTATAGAATATATATTTTATTTTAGTTTTACTACTAAAAATTGCGTGTATATTTTCTTAGATTATATTATTGTGTTATTTTTTTTTGTTTTTAGGTACTTAATGAAGAAGATGAACAATACGAAGATGATGAAGATCTAGTATGAACTTAAAAAATTTACGATCTAAGGATTATATGCATTTTATATGGTTTTGATGTTATTTAAACATCAAGAAAATTTATGTTCATATGTTTATATGGCTAGATCATTAATGAACAACAATATAATTTGCTTTTTGTTCTGCTTTTTTATTTTATACCTATGTTTAAATATCTGTTTAGATTAGTTTCCTACTTAAAACTTAAAAGAAAACGAAAATGCAACATCTATAATACGAAAAATCAAGTTGTTCGTCTCTACATAACTAGAAACACAAAATTGTTCATATATGATCAACGGAAACTATCATAAAACTTATCACAAAACAAAAGAGAGAAAAAAGGGAAAAAATTAAATAAAGAATTATATTAATTCAAAAGAAAAAACTAAATTTACTAACTTACCCTTTTGATTAAAAAATAAATATTTAATATTGAAAAAAAATGAGTGGTCCAGAATGAGTTCTCGCAGTTCTCGTAAAAATATGAGTTCTCGCATGAATCACTCCATATATATATATATATATATATATATATATATATATATATATATATATATATATATGACCATTTATTTTTTGAATGTTCTTATGCGAAACAGGTTTAGCGGTTGTCATGTGCTGGTTCGAGGATTCCGTCTGATATGTATAAATGGTCAGATGTTATTGTGTTCTTAAAGCAGCGCGCCAAGAAAGGTAATGCTTGGGGGCGTGTTGGTCGACTTGTTTTTGCAGCTTCAGTTTATTTTATATGGCAATAGATGAATAATAGATTGTTTAAGAAAGGAACGCGTAGTATCGATGTCTTATATAAGGTTATCTATACCACGGTCCGATTGAAGATCATGTCCCTCGGGATTGCAAACAGGTTAGAGTGGAAGACTATTTCTACTATCTGGAACGTAGATGTGACTTAGATGTGGTTAAGGGGCTCGAGTAGGATGTCCCTTGGGTGTGTTTGCGGTGTTTGCTTGTTTTGTTTCTTCAGCTGGTTTGAGTGTTTAGTGGTTGTGTTGGGTGGGTTTGTGTTATGGTTGTGTTAGAGTACTTTCTTCGTGTTTTCTCTCAGATGATTCTTTTGTTTCATCTTGTACTCTAACTGTTTTCTGTTAATATATTTTGTCGGGGAATTTTCCCTTTAGCGAAATATATATATATATATATATATATATATATATATATATATATATATATATATATATATATATATATATATATATATATATATATATATATATATATATATATATATATATATATATATATATATATATATGTGTGTGTGACAACCGTCTAATTTCCAGGTGCATTTTATATTCTATGTCTCTTTCGGTCTATCTAGTCTTTAACTTTTCATTAATCGGAACCGAGACAGCGTCGGAATCACAACCGGAATCAAATTATATAAGTCCTAATACCCAGAAAACTTCTAATGAACTTTCCTAAGTTCATAATGTAACATACTTTAAAACTTTAGTTAACGAAAAGGTCCAACGAAGCAATTATACAAAATCAGCCAAAATACAAAAATTTTGACAGAAAAGGTCCAGGACGACGCACAGGGGCCATGTGCGCCGTTCTGGAGGACGATTTTTGTAACAGATTTGAAAATTTTGCATGTCTCGATTTCTAAACTTTTCCAACCAATCAATCTCGATTGGCAGGCCATAATTACTGATTTTTACCAGTACCAAGGCCCTATTAACATTTCTCTTTACCTTTTCTTTCATTTACCATTTTCATTTAACAAAAACTAAAACACCTACAAACTTTCTCTCAAAAACACTCTCTAAACACCCTTGTTCCAGAGATTTCCACCATCAAAATCCATTTTCTATCCATACAAATCGATCCAAACATCAAGAGAAGCAAGGGGTGTCGATTATTTCGAAAAAGGACCAATCTTGTAAAGATTTTTGAAGCTTAAATCCGGCCAAAACTCATCATCCTAGCTTTTCCTCCAGTAGATTTCTGTCTTTTCACTATTTTTATACAAATAAACATTTGCATGTAAGATCTAACGGTTCAAAATAAGTTTTTGTACAAATCTATGACTTTTTATGGTCAAAAACGTTTTTAAACGAAATAACCTTTAGATCCACGAATTTGTGACTTAATATACTTTAGAAACTGTTAAAATGTTGTTTTAATAAGTTTAAACCGATTGCATGTCGAAATCTAAGGCTTAAAATACGTTTTGCAAAAAAAACTCGAAAACCCTCGTCATGTGCGCCGTCCAAAGGCACAGAACGACGCAGTGAACACCAAAAATGTGTTATGTGCGCCGTTCTGGGGCTCACAGCGGCGCACAGAGCTGCTGGTTTTCCCAAAACTTGTCGTTTTTGCCATTTTTAGCACGTTTAGACCATATTTGACCCGCTGAGTGACCGACACGCGCGAGGACTGCGACTACGTTACCCGATTGACGGAGGCGGATGATTTCGAATACGCCAGTTGCTAACTCTATGCTTTGTTGTTTGTCGATTAAGTGGATGATTGTGTTTGGGATTTTTATTATTGTTTCTTCTGATGACTCAAACGACGTCGTTTGATGATGATGATCTGTGTTGTCTGGAAATAGTTTCTCGGCGAGATCTTTTGGGTTTTCTGAAGCCATTTTTTGATACAGGTTTTAGTAAAAGAGAAGATTTTGGGTGATATTTATGAAGACAAGGATTGAAACTTGGAAATGAAGAAAGTGTTTGTATGTTTTACAGATCTGAAACTTAAGAATGAAGAAAATTTGGGAAATGTAGTCGACGAGTAGTTACTGACACGTGGCATACACAGGGAAAGTGATAACCGTGTATACGTGTATACGATACGATAGGAAGATGGTGATGGTAACGTGACTTATCTATGTATCTTTTATATTAATAAGTGGGAGTTTATGCCGATGTCATTCAGCTGACTTGGCGAGGTATAGGATTGCTCATATAAAACATTTTATTTGATTTATCAATTTTTTTAAATTCAATTGGAAAAGAATAAATCAAAACAGCTTCTTAATTAAATTAAAGGGTGACGTGTCTGGGGAGCTACGCTAGAGAAAGAAACAATCAGACGTTGCATAGAAACTAGCAAATCGTCCATTACAAGTTTCTCTTCCAATTGAATTTCAAATCTTTCCCTATGTCCGATTCATCTTCATTATTTAAGATCCGAATTGATCATCAACACTGTTTCTTTTTCTGCTCTTAGTTAGTAAGAGCAAATAGATTTTTTCTTTTTTTTTTGATATGTTTCTATCAAAGGTGTTCTTTTTAACATGTCTTTTCGTTTTTGTGTTGTTTTTCATAACTGGTTAAGACTTTGTTAAATTTGTTTAATTTTCAGGTTTTGACAATGGAAGCAAATAATAAGTATATTTGCAAGCATTTTCTGCTTCAAGAGAGCTTATGGTATGTTTATTTATCCGGTTGCTTATATTAATCATCGTTTTGTTTGTGGGATTAAATGTAGAAATCTGCTTATATTTGCATTATTTTACAAATTCTATGAGATTAAAACATACAAGAAAGAGTAAACACAAACTGTTTGATAAAATGGCTAAATAAAAGAAAAAAAATTTAAACTTTCTAATGGCCATTTCGTCTAAAAATTATGTTAAAATTAGAATAAAAGTATCTTTTGGAACAACTATTCGTTGTTCATTCAATATGCTAATCGGAATTTTACTATAGTTTTAGTTGTAAGCCCACCGGGTTGAAAGATAATTTTCTTAAAGTTTCAGTTTAAAACATGCCTTAATAACACTTCTTTTCTTTTTAAATATAGAGGAAATATGAGGTCAGTGAAGGTTGCTTTGGAGAGTGACACAAAGGTAAGTTCTTCTATTTTGATCCTTTTTACATGGTCATCTTTTATACTTCTATTGGTTTCTACCAACAAATGGAAATGGCTAAAGATGCCAAAGAAAAGAGTATGTTTCCGAGGGTATAGCAGAGTCACTACCGAGTATGTTTAGATAGTCCACGTAGTATAATTTTTTAGATAATGATGTCATCTTTTATACTTCTGATCTTATGAAATCGTGCGGAGATGTTTGTGGGATTGTCTACTGTCTTGAACGCCAAATGTGTGATGATCTAAAGCTCATCTATCATCAAGAGGCATTTCTTGTGCTGGTACTTAGTTAGTTGGTTATTAATCTTCTGGTGTTCCTCTATAACATGTTTTCTTTCAGCATATCATGCAGGGTTGAACAATATATTGCGCACTTCCGTTTTGGATGATTGGATTTCTGCCAAGACACAATCGTAGTGGCTACTGTGGCTTTCGGGTATGGTTTATCATTTATGTATTGTAAAAATCTACTATTATTTTTTTTCCGTTCATATATATGATTCCCTTTCTTTCTTCATGCTGGCTACTTTCCGGGAGAATATGACATTTCTGGTGCATTCTAATCTAAAGAAACAGTGGTCTGCCTTCAGGATGGTATACTACTGTTTTTATAATACAATAATTTTGTTTGTTGGAATATTTTCTCCAAATATATGTTTTAGCTAACCGTCCAGCACAACTATATTAGGGTATAGATCGGAAGGATGTTAGAATTGTTTTCCATTTCAATATTCCCAAGTCCATGGTATCCTTTTATCAAGAATCAGGTAGAGCTGGTCGAGATCAACTGCCTTCGAGAAGTGTTTTGTACTATGGAACAGATGACCGCAAGAGAATGGTTTGATTACCATCTTTTTCACGTTCTTTTAATCTTTGACCATTCAACTTGCCCCTACAACGTATATTAAAGTCCTTTGTAAGTTACTTGCAGCAATTTATATTAAATAAAGAGGAGAGCAAGAAGTTGCAGTCTCCAAGTTCGCAAGATAGGTCACCAAAGACGTCAATTTCTGACTTCGATTTGGTAAGCTTATATTTGTTTCGAATTTATGTAACATATAAGTTATTAAATTCGAGTTTTTTGGTTTTGGTTCAATAAATGCAGATGGTTGAGTACTGTGAAACATCTGATTGTCGTAGAAAAAAGATACTTGACTGCTTTGGGGAACAGGTAGCTAGCTAACTAAGTCGTAATATCCTTAGTTTTTTCATATCATATTAATTGTAGCAACTTCTTACATGTCAAATGTTAATCACTCTATGTAGGTATCAACATCATTGTGTAAGAAAACATGTGATGCATGCAAACATCCTAACGAAGTAAACAAAAATTTGGAGCAGCTTAAGGCAATGTTTTCACATCGTAATAGATCTGGATCCTCACAGATATTAATAAGCAGGTATTTTGTTTTAGTTATATCTTTTTTGAGTAATTGTTACGTGCTGATTTATATTTATTGTATTTCAGCTCTCCTAAACTGGGTAACAAAGTAGACTACTCAGAATATTGGTCTCGCGATGATGAAGCTCATGTGTCAGAGGATGATATATCTGATGATGATGGTACAGATTTTGTGCCTTCTTTTTTATGCCTATAGGATAATATTTCTAGATAACTTACGTTGCGTGTTTGTATTTCTAGATAACTTACTTTGTTCGTTTGTAATCTTTTAATTTTAATAATTTAACTTCCAGATGGTAATGATGTTGTGGAAGGCCTTACACGGTCAGCCTTACCTTCAAAATCAAGATTTAGTGAGAAGATGGCGTTCTTACAACGAGCAGAAGAGAAATATTATCATAATAAAGATCCATATAAACCGGTAATTTCTTACATTGTATGTTGTCAAAGAGAATAGGTTTTTTAAGTAATATTTGTGTTTTTAATTGTTTTTTCTGCCGAACACATTGGTTGCAGAGCAATAAACTCGAGAAAAATGCCATAACTGAACTCGCGACTCTTGTAAGCAAAGATTGCTTAATGCATTAAAGCAAACACAGCAGCGGCTCAACAACATGTCGTAAGCAACATTAATTTGGAAACATATGTTCATAGTTTCTTTTTGGTATTCTAGAACCTCATAGTTATATAAAATGTACAGGATAGACCCCGAAACGTCTTCCTTGTTCTTCGAGAACGAGTGTTAAACAAAAGATCAGAAAACAGGGAAATCATTTTATTTGTCACAAGTCGCGAGTACTGTGAGTCTAGACTTGCTTCCAACTAGCATTTGATTAATTTGTTGGTAAATGAAATACAATATTTATTAAAAAGAAATAGAATAAACTTATAATAAATTTCTATCTTTTTAATAACTCTTCAAAACCATATTACATAACAAGATCGACGAAGGTTAGTTTTTTAACTATTTTAAGATAATATTCTTTAAAAAATACCCCGTGTATCACACGGGCACTAAGCTAGTTATAAATATAAGCCTCATTGACACATAAATAATACAATTTATTTTCTTTTATTATCTTTTCTTTATTGTTTCTTATCTTGTTTATTGTTTCACAATACGTTATCACCACGCTCTAAATCTAAGTTTGTTCAATAAATCGATGCATATGAAGGAGTGATACGAATATATATATATATATATATATATATATATATATATATATATATATATATATATATATATATATATATATATATATATATATATATATATATATATATATATATATATATATGTGTTACACATGTAAGCTTACATGCGAAAATCATTCAAAACTATGTCGTTTTGTTGTTTAAATGCTTTTTAACGCTTGATTTGTCATCTATTCATCAAGGGAGAGGTGATCCCAAAAATGCAGGGGATCATTGTTTATTATGAAGAAGTTATAAAAAGTGACTTCGATATCTGCCGAGTGATGACAAAAAAACTTATATTTTTGAAAGACACGATTAATGAAGAAAAATATGTGAATAGATAAAAATTTGTAAAGTTAGTTTAATAAATATGATTAAAATTATATAGATTTGAAAAGTTTTTTAACGAAATGACATATTTTTTGATGAGTTTTGCATGTAAGCTTACATGTGTAACAGCCCCATATTCACTTTTCCCATATATATATATATATATATATATATATATATATATATATATATATATATATATATATATATATATATATATATATATATATATATATATTGAAGTTCACGGTTCATGAAACATCATTACTATAGGAATAAAATGCCGCAACCATTTAGACTCTTATTTCTGATTTTTGACAAGGAAAATGAATAACAATGCATAAAAATGAAAATGATAAAAGCATGAAAAGGAACGAGCGGTTTGAAACCATAAACCTATTATCTTGATACCATTGTTAAGGCTTGTTAGAATTTTGACCTTCAATAACCTGAGGATAGTCGCAGAATATAAGAATCTTTGGTTAATGGTGTAGGATATCGAACAAGAAATAAAAAAAGAAACCGAGAGTTAAGAATGTTTAGACTACTCTTATTAATAAAAAGGAAATTAGGTACAAGGTTTAAGCCTCCACTCCTTACCGAGGGTAAATCTTAGTTAGAGTTATATTAGGAAACAACCTACTACTACCCATCTAATCGAGCCTTGCCTTCCAAGGTAAGTAACCTTGTTTGTGGGCAACTTCAAGTAAAGGAAAACATAAATCTAACCTAATATAAATACATAATACTTTTAGAATATTCTATCCTAATTATATTTATAATTGGATAACAATATCTACATTATTCTAAGTATTATATTACTCCGATACTAAGCATCTCTATGTAATCCACACAATGCTTGAACTTCGGTTTTGGAACCACATTCTTCTTGAGGTCTTCTCCCAACTTGATTAGGAGTTAGGCCACATCTTTTCTTCTAATCCTCCTGTAAGCATCACATACTCCCCCGTTATAGTAACCATGTGCTGAACCGCACATGTCTTTACCCTGAACACATACCCTGTCCTCAACTTACCCTCGTCAGAGTCCTTGAAACCGTCAACATTCATGTGTTCACCTTGATCTTCTCCACGCACTAGACCCACATTTGCACAGCTTACAAAACACTTTGCGGCGTCAATCTCTGGTCTAACGCATGCTATCAAGTACCCTACAACATCTGCATGTGAAACATTACACATCTTTTCCACATCTTGTTCATCTTTCAGGTAAATCTTCAATACAACCTTGAAGCGTGTTGGCATAATATCAAACTGCCATTCCTCGTTCTGTTATGTGACAACCGTCTAAATTTCAGGTGATTCTCAGTTACTTAATCAGTTCGAATCTCTAGTTACTCTTTATCGTGTTCATATTGTTCGGGTTCATACTTATTGTGTCTTTTACTGTCGGAACCAAAAGTCGGAATCAAACTATAAAATCCTAACACCAAATAAACAATACAAGAACTTGACTAAGTTCATAACTGAAACCAAAAAGATTCTAGTCCTTAACTAATTATAACGTAAAACTTAAAACGTCAAAAAGCTGGATTTTCAATCCAGCCGGCGGCTGAATATATTCAGCCGGCGGCTGAATCTCGCTGTCCAGCTGGACGATGACTCATTTTTGCATGTCTTTTGAATGGCCAACCACCTAAGCTCGGGATTGGACCATATTTACTGCCTAGATCAGTTCCCTAGGCCAGTAAACACCTCTTTCTTTCCCTCACTTCACTTTTACATTTTCATTTTGAAAACAAAACACACAATACACCACTCTCTCTCTAAACTCTCTCTTTCCCTCTCAAGAAAAACATCAAAGCAGAAATATTTCATCCAAAATCAGTCCATAAACACCATAAAAATCGACCATCCAATCCATCAAAAACGTTCCAAGAGTAAAGGGTAGCAAAAGGAAAGGTTTAAATCGGGTTTTCAAGAAGATTTGGAGCTAGAAACTCATCCAAATCGCCTCCTTGCTTTTCCCTTCGGTAGAACTCTTTTACTTTGCTCTTTTTACTAAAATATTTGCTTGCATGTAAGATCTAAAACCTGGAAACATGTTTTTATAAAGATTTAAAACGTTTTCTTGTTTAAAAACGAGTTTTTATGATAGATCTACATTTTTAACCTATAAATCTAAAAGAAAACAGTTATTTTACTTTGGAAATACATATATTCGAGTTATATCAGTTTGCATGTCGAATCTAACGGTTAAACAAGCTTAAAATCGAAAAATAAAGCAACTTTGAAACTGGCCGAAGGCTTTTGGCCGGCGGCTGAAGGATTCCAGCCGACGGCTAAAGTCCAGCCGGCGGCTGAATACCTCCAGCCGCCGCCTGAATATTGATGTTTGTCACTTTTATCATTTTAAAGGCCGTAAACATAAAAAAAGCTAAAATAATTTGTCACAGAATATACATATCTTGAAAAGCTACTGTTTTTGACATATAAATTGGTTGGAAAAGCTTTTTGAATGGAAACATGTGTATTATCGTTCGTAATGATTATATTGTGCATTTTAAAGCGTGTCAGGATCGTATCTGTGCTTCCCTTGTCTTCATCACCCTTACTCTCTACAGATGATAACACATTTATTTCTTTCTCCCCCTTGTTTTCATCTGCTGGGGAGTCATCTGAAGAGGATGAACTGGATGGTTTTGGTGAAGTGCCAGCATCTAGTGTGGTGATTCTTTTGTGCTGTAACTGGACTGAAAGGAGAGCCTGTTGTGCCAGTACCTGTTGCACCAAAGAAGTAAGAGAAGATAGCATCTCTTCTTGTTTTTCCACCTTCACCATTAAAGATTGGTACAAATCCATCAATTCCTTAAACTGACCACCACTACCCTCACCCCTTTCATGTTGGGTACCAACAGGTGGAAGATCATAGGGAATAGAGAAACTCTCCTGCCTAGCAGAAGCAGGTATCTCTCCCATGGTCTCTTGGCGCCAGGGACCACCTTCCCAGTCTGAGAACAAGTCCTCAGCAAGGGATGGTGTTGCCGTAGTTTGGGTCTTAGATATGTTGATACTGGCCTGAGCTCTACTATGAGAAGTAGAAGCTGCAGTAGTATCAGCCCTCCCTACATGGTCTCCCCCTCCTTATGGACCAACTCAGTGAACAAGGGGGTGTGTTCAAGGTTTTCCCCTAATGTGTGTGACAATCCTGAAGATGTTTCAGGGATTGCTTTTGCAGTAATAGTATGGGGGATGGTTTTAGACACAAGAGGCTGAGTAACCCTCTTGAGTCTCTTTGAAGCAGCTTTGGGGGGTTTGTGAGGTGCTGAAACTGTGGGTTTAGTCACTTTAGCAGTAGTGACTGGGGCAGTAGCAACTGGAGTAGAACTCACAGTAGCAATTGGAGGTACAGGGGCAGTAGTAACTGCCGTAGTAACCTCATGGATTCCACCTGCAGTACCTGCTTCAGATATGGCACTAGTGCCCTGAGTAAGTGCAGTGGTACTGATGGTGGCAGCTGGGGGTTGGGACAGAGGTAGAGTTACTTGTCCTGCAGCTGTGGGAATGGTGACCACCAACATTTTTGAGAATAGTGGTGTCACATTAGTTGGACCACCCTTGTTAACTTGTCTCATATTAGTGAAAACCTTCTTTGAATGAGCATGTGATTTAAAAAGATTTTCTGATCTTGGAAGATCTTTGTGGACACAGTTAATAAAATGTTGAAGAAATCGAGGATACATTAAAAATTTAGTTTGAGGGTTCTCGATATTCTTTCTCATTGACTCAAAAATCATGTATGAAAAATTGTAAGTTCTTCCTGTAGCCAAACACACCATAGCGTTGGCTAAAGTAGAACTTCCTTCATGTCATCCTGTTCTTTTGGGGGACATACATTGTTGCAAAGTATGCAACATGTATTTCCATTGAGGGGAGAATTTTGATTTTAAAAATGTTGAAATATTTAAATCCCCTCATATCCCATGTTTGTAAAAGTGTTTACCAGGATGTCATAAGGCACTCTCATTATACCTGTGGAGTCTTGAAGGTTCAGATGTCTTCGGAGAGAAGATTCTGTAACCTTGATCGCTTTGCCCTTCACCATAGCATTGATGGCGGCATCTGTTTCATCCAGAGTAGCAGACGTCCAAAAATCCCTAATGTGGGATTCATCAATATCGGGATTGATAGTTAATGCCGTCTTGATCTTCGATTGATCAAAGAAATCGATTTTTTGATGGAAATCGGCGTTGTCAGCAGTCTTTTCCAAGCAAGCCACCATGTTGTGAGTTTTCAATAATTGCAATTGTTCCGCCATTGTTGATTCTGTTGATTGATTATTACAGTGATGAACAAGAATGTAGATGGTTAGTCACAACGATAAAGAAAATCGATTAAGTTCTAACGGTAACTTTTTCTTGGAAGATTTAGAGGTTTTTACAAACGGTAAGTATCAAACGGTTAAATTTAACCCCCTTTTATACTTAAAAATTGTAACAACTTGACTCCCCTGATTAGACGCGGGTAATGATTTAAAAGTGACGGTCCAATTAAAAATTGCCACGTGTCATGAGTAGCTGTGCCTCGCGCCTGAATTTCAAAAATTAGGTCCAATCAGTGCTTGCCACGTGTTAAATATGTGTTACCGGGGCTTGACACGTGTAAAGTTGGGTTACAAGTTGTATTTTGACTTGTCAAATCATCATTAATTAGGGTATTCTTATCTCTTAAGAAACCTTTTTAATATGATAATCTGCAATATTAACAAAGGGTCCGTAGTAAGTTGTTTAAAGAGGCCGTAGTAATGGTTCATGGGCCGTATTAACTGGACTGTCCGTAGGAACTTGAGTTACTGGCAGTATTAAACCAGAGGTCCGTAGTAACACATTACTCGTCCGTATTAACCATTCCGTCCAAACTTATTGACATAGGGCAGTAGTAGTTAAACCTTCCCTTAGTCTTAACAATTTGGTCGTACTAATCATACTTTGGACACAATTTGTTTTTACTATTAATGTTGCAGCAGTAACATAGTACAATGCTAGAGAGTAAGGTACTTGATTTTCATCATAAGGTTACTACTGCTTCTCGAAGGGACTTGCTTTAAACAAAATAGAAATACTGAGAGAAAAGTATATGAGTTATTCATCCGTATTGATCATTCCAATGCTTGTAATCAGAAATGTGAATCTCCCCACATCAAATGCTTTGGTGAGAAGGTCAGCAAGTTGATTGTCAGTGTGTATCTTCTCAACATGGATTAGTTTCTTCTCATTGCAATCTCTTATGAAGTGATAGCGTATCTCTATATGCTTTGTTTTGGAGTGTTTTGACTGGATTATTGATGATGCTTATAGTGCTTTGATTGTCAATGTAGATTGGCGTGTTCATGAAGGAATAGCCATAGTCCATCAATTGATTTTGAATCCAAAGTACTTGGGCACAACAACTAGCAGCAGCAATGTACTCAGCTTCAGTGGAAGAGGTTGACACCGTTGTTTGCTTCTTGGATTGCCATGACACCAGTCTTGAACCAATAAATTGGCACCCTCCAGTCGTTGATTTCCTGTCTAAATTTTCACCACCATAATCACTGTCAGTATAGGCAATTAAATCAAAGGGAGAGTCTTTAGGATACCATAAGCCTAAGTTAGGCTTGCCCTTTAGGTAACAAAAGATTCTCTTGACTGCAATTAGGTGTAACATCTTGGGCCTTGTTTGATATCTTGCGCATACACAAACTCCAAACATGATGTCTGGTCTTGAAGCTGTAAGATACATGAGAGATCCAATCATTGATCGATAGTTGTGTATATCCACATCCTCCCCCTCAAGATCAGGCGTCAATTGTTTGTGAGTTTCCACCGGAGTGCTTGCCACCTTGGCATCCATGAGTCCAAATTTGGTGAGGATGTCCTTGACATACTTGGTTTGACTTATGAGGAGTCCATCCGGCTTTTGTTTGACTTGTAAGCCCAAGAAGAAAGTGAGTTCCCCCATGGAACTCATCTGAAACTTAGTGTGCATGAGATCCTCAAATTCCTTGCACAATGAATCCTTGGTTGATCCAAAGATGATGTCATCAACGTAGATTTGAACAAGAAGAATGTCTGAGTTAGACTTCTTGAAGAATAGCGTTTTGTCAATTGTTCCGCGTTGAAAGTTGCTTTGAAGAAGGTAGTCTGAAAGAGTGTCATACCAAGATCGTGGTGCTTGATGAAGCCCATAGAGAGCTTTGATCAATTTTTTGTAGACTTTGTGAGGATGTTGAGGGTCCTCAAATCCAGGAGGTTGTTTGACATAGACCTCTTCTTCAATGACACCATATAGGAAAGCACTTTTGACATCCATTTGATAGACTTTGAAGCCCATAAATGAAGCAAAGGCTAGAAATAGACGAATGGCTTCAATCCTAGCCACTGGAGCAAAGACTTCTTCATAATCAATTCCCTCTTCATGTGTGTAGCCTTGTGCAACCAGTCGTGCTTTGTTTTTAACCACAATTCCACGTTCATCTTTCTTGTTTCTGAAGATCCAGCGTGTACCAATCACCTTCTTGCCATATGGGACCTCAACTAGTACCCATACTCCTTGTATCTTGAATTGGAGTAGCTCTGCCTGACATGCCTCAATCCAGTGTGGATCTAGTAGTGCTTCTTGAATTTTCTTGGGTTCCATTTGGGACAGGAAGCATGGTCTATATAAAGATAGATCCTTGTATTCATAAAAACACGTTGTATTAGTATTCCTTGATTAATACGATTGAGGCTTATAATTCGGCAATACTTTTGTTTATTCATTATTCATTATTCATTGTTCGATAACTCGTAATATTGAAGTGTTCATCCGCTGCTGAACTTCTTCAATAGATCTCGATCTTAACGTTGGCAAACATATTAGTGTACATAGACTAATACGATCCTGACAAAGCGGGAAAGTGTTTTGAAAATGGACATAATTTTTATTGCGCGGAAGCGCTGCCCAAATTTCACCGTAAAATACATTTCAAATTCAGTAACAATAACTTCGAGACTTATACACTTTGACCTTGAACTTTGACACTTTTTGGACATAATTGGACTTATCGGACTATAAAACGTACACGAACACATAAACCTTATAAACTTTCCGTAATAATCTTTTTGGGACAAAATCTAAGTATAAGACAAATGAGATTTAAAATGTTAAATTGGAACTTAACATAACTCAATTTATACTAATAAAACTTGTACAACTTTCCGGTGTTCTAGGTCGTTTGTGATTCCCGACGCGTTCCGCTTCTTTTGTGCTAGTTCATACCTTTTTTTCTCTTCGCAAACCGTGAGTTACAACCCCACTTTGTTTTACTTTTGTACTTTTAAACATTATTTGGGGGAAACATAAGATCACATGCTTTGTAACTTTAACACTATTTGCGAATTATTGAAACAATTGGAAACTTGGTACTTTTGATACTTTAATGAAACTTTTGAAACCTTATTGAAACTTTGGAAACTTGTACGAAACTTGGAAACTCTTTGGAAACTTTGAAACTTTGGAAACTTGTACGAAACTTGAAACTTGTGAAACTATTATGCGTATATGTGTTGGTGCCTTAGCGGGTTAACTAAATTTAGGATACTTGTTAGCGACCAATCCTTGATGAAAATATAAGCCCGTAAGAACTTACTTGTACTTTTGGAAACTTTGTTCAATTGCCCGTTTTGGTTCAGGAACTTTAATACACTATTAGCAACAGCCGTTAGTCATATGGGTATCGATACTTAGGAGCGGTCACTCCTTACTCAGGGTTAGCGACCCAAGTACATATTGCTAAGTTCAGACGTACACTCAATTAAACATTTTGGGCTAGATCAGGACCACACAATCGGTTTAGTGTATACTTACTACTTATATTATGCCAAGTGATTGATACGAGTTACTATTTAGTTAAACACATACTCGCTACGCATATACCTTTTTAGCGTCTGGATTCCGCTACAACTTTATTTATACGAGTTTATTTAATTATTTTACTCGCGTACGTACAAACCTTTTACTATTTACATATATGTTCAAACGTCGTTCCGTTCCTTTTACTTATGACGTCATCATATATTTTGCAACTTTCTATTTTTGGAAACTTTTCTCGAAACTCTAAACTGTAACTCACTCACTACTTTATGTAGTTGACACTTTATCTTATGTTTTAGGAAATTAATGTAAGTGTATGGAATGCATGGCAAGGAGGGGTCATTATGGTTACATGAGGCGCTCATTGGGAAAAGACCTTTCTATTTTGGAAATTTTATTTGAAACTTGTATTTATACTTTAAGTTAAATCATGAACTACTTGGTTGTCTTTGAATGTTGAAACTTGAACTATTTTATCTTAAATGAAATGACTTGAATCGTTTATATTTGCTTATGACCGTGTAATGATATTCCAGCTCTCACATTCCGTGTTTCCGCTTTAGCGGGGTGTGACAGACTTGGTATCAGAGCACAGGTTGTAGTGAAAACGGCTTTAGAAATTTCCAAAAAGTTTTTGAAACCAAACTATAACCAAGGCTTTTCGGAAAATCATTATGGGTTCAAAACTTTAGAAAATTAATTTTGCGATTGCATGATTGTTTTTAACTACGCATGGCCTGATCACCCCTGCCTAGTTCAAAATGACTTATGCAAGGACGAAAAGTAATTTCTAAAGATAAACGGTTACTATTCCCAACCTCACGTGATCGACCCTTACCTGCATTTCCTTACTTATTTCCTTTAGCATTATCCTGTTCATGTCCTCACGAAACATTTTACGTCGCAGATCCGTCATGTCTCAGTCCTCACGTTCGCGATCTCCCTCACGATCTCAGTCACGATCCCAACCGAGAGCCGCGTCGTCACATGAGCCTTCCGAGGGCCATACCGCCTCGGAAAGTCTCCGACACCAGACCACGGACCCCACGGAGGATACCTCCATGGCTGTGTCCAGCAGCATCGGGTCAAGCCCGAGGTCGGTTTTACCACCTCCACCGGCCCCCGTTGTCGCGCCACCACAGCGCCGTGGACCACGTGTCGTTACAACGGCACGTAAGCGGGTAATCCTTCCGGGACGGCTACCCGATAGGATGGCAGCGCAGCAGGACGGCCCATCCAAGCCTGCGCCACCCCATTTCCCATTCGGGCGCCCACCTCCCGAGGCTCCGCGCACCTCGATGATAGACCATTACTCGTGGGAGTGGCAGCTCGAGCGAGAAGAGATGCAGCGTGCCAGAGACGCTGAGGCAGCCAGGCAGAGGATGCCACCTACCCCACAGCTACCCCCTCCTGCCGCCTTCCTGCACCTCCGTCGCGAGGTTAGGGGACTTTCAGAGGAAGCCCAGGACCAAGGGCAGCTCCTTTGCGAGGTCTCCGACGCCGCGCAGAGGTTGTCGGAACAAGCATTGCGTCACCTTTCTGTGGTTCAGGCCACGGCTCGTACGGTGCAACGCTTGGTAGGAGTTTGCTTGGTCATGGGGACCTTGTTGGCGGTTATTGCTGCCAAGATGTTTTTCGAGAGACGCCATTAGTTCATTTCCTTTATTATTGTACTGTAGGCCGAGTTGTAATTTTCCATGTACACAGCTTCGCGCCATTTTCTTATTTTCATATTGTATTGTACTGTACTTCTTCTTTATTTTGAACCTTGTACTCAACTTTTATATTAATGAATGAAGTTCCATTTATTATTATCTATTATTACCTTGTCTTGTGAATCTTGTACTGTGTTGAATCATTTTCTTACGTATTAATCCGTATCGTGTGAATCTCTTGAAACCTTGTCGTGCGTGTGCTATCTGTTCTATTGCCTTACTCTTGCGTGGTTGCTAACTTGTTCATTGAATCATGTTCTTATCATACTCTAATCGTGCTTTTCTAAACTGAATCTGTTGTCTGTTGTAGAATCATGGCACCCCGTACCAACGCCGCAATCATTGCTGAGCAAGTGGCCGAACAGTTGCAAGCAGCGATGCCCAATATGATCGCCCAGATCACTGCGGGAATCAATGCTAATGTCAACAATCACCAGCAACAGCAACAACAGCAGCAATAGCAACAGCAACAGCAACAGCAACAGCAACTGCAACAGCAGCAGCAACAACAGAACAACCACCAGAACCAACAGCAACCCCCGAACCCACCAGCCTGCACCTACAAGAGCTTCATGGCCTGCAAGCCTAAGGAGTTCCATGGCACATCTGGTGCCGTAGGCCTGGTATCATGGTTTGAGAGCATCGAGTCGGTGCTGCACATCAGTGGATGTGCTGAAGCTATGAAAGTACAATACGCTTCCTGCGTATTGCACGGGAAAGCACTGACTTGGTGGAACAATGTGGTCCGCAATAGGGGACGTGAGACCGCTTATGCTCTCACCTGGGAACAATTCAAGAACCTCCTGATTGAGGAGTACTGCCCCAAAGGGGAAATCAAAAAGCTCGAAGCCGAGCTCTGGGATCATGAGATGGTCGGAAACGACATCGAAGGGTACACTGCCCGATTCCATGAGTTGGCTCGCCTGGTCCCAAGGCTAGTAACTCCCGAAGAGAGCAAGATTGACCTTTACATCTCTGGTCTTGTTCCTGAAATCAGAGGAATGGTTCTCACCAAGGAACCCCAGACCCTTCAAAGTGCCATCATCCTAGCTCACCGCCTCACAAGCAACCTACTCACCACTCCTGCCTCATCCAAGAAGGAGTCGGGTGAGAAAAGGAAGTTTGACCAGACTCCAAGGCGGAGCGATAGGAACAAAAAGAAGAAGACCACCCGCAACCTCGCCATAGCAGCCGTAGCACCACCACCGCCACCTCCACCAGCTGGAAACCGATATATGGGGACGAACCCCAAGTGCAACAAGTGCAATTTCCACCATCACGGTAACTGCCCCGTGTGTATGAGGTGCCAGAAGGAAGGGCACTTTGCTAAGTACTGCACGGACAAGCTGGCAGCTCCAGGACCAAAGTCGGTGTGCTACGAGTGCGGAAGTGACCAGCACCTCCGGAATGCTTGCCCAAGAATCCGAAATGCCCAACCTAACCAAGGCGGGCGAGGTCGAGGACGTGCATTCGCACTCACAGCTGAAGAGGCTCGGCAGGACCCGAACGCGGTGAACGGTACGTTCCCTGTTAATAATCATTATGCATCCGTTTTGTTCGATTCTGGTGCCGAAAGAAGCTTTGTGTCCTTAGAATTTAGGCCCCTCATTAATTTAGGATCTAAAGTTCTTAAGGATAGCTTCCCCATAGAGTACGCTAACGGTCAGGAGTTCGAAGCTAAGGATATAATCATAGGATGTTCCATATGCCTGTCCGATAAAACCTTCCCTATTGATTTAATCCCTATCGAGCTGAAAAGCTTTGATGTCATCGTCGGAATGGACTGGCTCTCTCTTTTCCGAGCCGAGATCGTCTGTTTTGACAAACTCATCCGCATTCCTCTTTCTGACACTGAAACCTTAATTGTTCAAGGAGACAAACCCGGACGATCACTCTGTCTCGTGTCGTCCATAAAAATGTGTAAGTACCTCGAGAAGGACTGTGACGCATTCCTTGCTCACGTTGTTGAACGTAAACCCAAGGAGATCCGTATTCAAGATATCCCAGTAGTCAAGGATCACCCCGAAGTCTTTCCCGAAGATTTGCCTGGGCTACCTCCGCATCGACAAGTGGAATTCCGGATAGACCTCATTCCTGGTGCAGCCCCGGTCGCTAGGACAGCGTACCGTCTAGCCCCACTGGAGATGCAAGAGCTGTCTAAACAGCTTCAGGAACTCTTGGATCATGGTCTTATTCGTCCTAGCTCGTCCCCCTGGGGAGCCCCTATACTCTTCGTTAAAAAGAAAGACGGATCCTTTCGTATGTGCATCGACTACCGCGAACTAAACAAGCTGACCGTCAAGAACCGATACCCACTCCCGAGGATCGATGACCTTTTCGACCAGTTGCATTGTGCAACTTATTTCTCGAAAATCGACCTCCGTTCGGGTTATCATCAGGTTCGTGTCAGCGAGACCGACATTCCAAAGACCGCTTTTCGTACTCGTTACGGTCATTACGAATTCCTCGTCATGCCATTCGGTCTAACCAACGCACCAGCAGTGTTCATGGACTTGATGAACAGGGTGTGTAGACCTTACCTGGACAAATTCGTGATCGTGTTCATTGATGACATTCTTATCTACTCGAGAAACAAGGAGGACCACGCGAAACACTTGAAACTCATCTTAGAACTCCTCCGAGAACAGCAACTGTACGCCAAATTCTCTAAGTGCGAATTCTGGCTCCGGGAAGTACATTTCCTTGGTCATGTGGTCAACCAAGAAGGGATCCATGTGGATCCGGCTAAGATAGAAGCGATCGAGAAATGGCAAGCCCCGACGACTCCTACGGAAATTCGTCAATTCCTAGGGTTGGCCGGCTATTATCGAAGGTTCATCGAGAATTTCTCGAAGATCGCTAAGCCACTCACCGAGCTCACTCGGAAGGATAAGGATTTTGTTTGGGGTACGAAGCAAGAGGAATCCTTCCAGAAACTCAAGCACCAGCTTTGTCACGCACCGATTTTGTCGTTACCAGAGGGTACTGATAACTTCGTGGTATTCTGCGATGCATCCCATCAAGGACTCGGGTGCGTCCTTATGCAGAAGGATAAAGTCATCGCTTACGCTTCAAGACAACTCAAGGTTCACGAACAGAACTACACTACTCACGACCTAGAGCTGGGAGCAGTCGTGTTTGCACTAAAGATCTGGAGACATTACTTGTATGGGACTAAGTGCACGGTTTTCACAGATCACAAGAGTATTCAACACATTATAGACCAGAAGATGCTCAACATGAGACAGAGGAGATGGATCGAACTGCTGAGTGACTACGATTGCGAGATCAAGTACCACCCGGGTAAAGCAAACGTAGTAGCAGACGCCCTGAGTCGGAAGGAAAGGGTGAGACCATCTCGGGTTAGAGCATTAGGAATCCAGATTCAGACTAACCTTCAAACGCAAATCGCCGAGGTTCAGCGAGAAGCGTTGAAGCCCGAGAACCTAAAGGAAGAAACTTTGCACAATCATGAGAAGGAGTTCGAACGCAAATCCGACGGGATTCACTACTTCAAGGGCCGAGCATGGATTCCGAAGTCCGAGGATCTTCGAAAGCTAATTCTGGATGAAGGCCACCGTTCCCGATACTCCATCCACCCAACATCCGACAAGTTGTACAAGGACCTTAGGGAGTATTATTGGTGGCCGGGCATGAAGAAGGATATCGCCTTGTACGTAGCCAAGTGCCTTACTTGCTCCAAGGTCAAGGCGGAGTATCAAAAGCCATCAGGACTACTGCAGCAACCGGAGATTCCTATGTGGAAGTGGGAGCAAATCTCCATGGATTTCATTACCAAGTTACCCCGGACGGCAAAGGGTAACGACACAATTTGGGTAATTGTGGACCGTTTGACAAAGTCTGCTCACTTTCTGCCGGTGCGAGAAACCCACTCAATGGAGAAGTTCGCGCAAATCTACATCAACGAGATTATCTCTCGCCACGGGACACCTCTCTCCATCATTTCTGACAGGGATAGTCGGTTCACGTCCCGCTTTTGGAACGCGCTTCAGAAATCTCTCGGGACGCGACTAGATCTTAGCACAGCCTACCACCCTCAGACCGACGGTCAAAGCGAAAGGACGATCCAAACGCTTGAGGATATGCTTAGAGCATGCGTAGTTGACTTTGGAGGAAGTTGGGATACTCATCTTCCATTGGTCGAGTTTTCGTACAACAACAGCTACCACGCTAGCATTAAGTGTGCCCCGTTCGAGGCCTTATATGGACGCAAGTGCCGATCGCCGCTTTGTTGGCTTGAAGCCGGTGATCGACAGCTCACAAGGCTAGACATTATTCAAGAAACCATCGACAAGATCACCACCATCAGGGAGCGACTGAAGACGTCCCGTACTCGGCAAAAGAGCTAAGCCGATAACCGAAGAAAACCCCTCGAGTTCCAGGTCGGCGATCATGTGCTTCTCAAGGTATCGCCGTGGAAAGGGGTAGTTTGCTTCGGGAAACGCGGCAAGCTTAGCCCAAGGTACACCTGACCGTTTGAAGTCATCGAGCGTATTGGTCCAGTAGCTTATCGACTCCAACTCCCGCCAGTTCTTTCCAATGTTCATAACGTGTTCCATGTGTCGCACTTGAAAAAGTGCTTATCTGATGAGACCATCGTCATCCCGCTCGACGAGGTCAAGATCGACAACAAACTCAATTTCATAGAGGAGCCGCTTGAAGTTGTAGACCGAGAGGTCAAGCAACTCAGACAAAGCCGTGTTCCTATTGTCAAGGTTCGTTGGAACTCCCGACGTGGTCACGAATTCACATGGGAACGTGAAGACCAGATACGTCAAAAGTATCCGCATTTGTTCAAAGATACTTCTACCTGATTGGACGAGTCAAATTTCGGGACGAAATTTCTTTCAACCCGGGGATGATGTGACAACCGTCTAAATTTCAGGTGTTTCTCAGTTACTTAATCAGTTCGAATCTCTAGTTACTCTTTATCGTGTTCATATTGTTCGGGTTCATACTTATTGTGTCTTTTACTGTCGGAACCAAAAGTCGGAATCAAACTATAAAATCCTAACACCAAATAAACAATACAAGAACTTGACTAAGTTCATAACTGAAACCAAAAAGATTCTAGTCCTTAACTAATTATAACGGAAAACTTAAAACGTCAAAAAGCTGGATTTTCAATCCAGCCGGCGGCTGAATATATTCAGCCGGCGGCTTAATCTCGCTGTCCAGCTGGACGATGACTCATTTTTGCATGTCTTTTGAATGGCCAACCACCTAAGCTCGGTATTGGACCATATTTACTGCCTAGATCAGTTCCCTAGGCCAGTAAACACCTCTTTCTTTCCCTCACTTCACTTTCACATTTTCATTTTGAAAACAAAACACACAATACACCACTCTCTCACTAAACTCTCTCTTTCCCTCTCAAGAAAAACATCAAAGCAGAAACATTTCATCCAAAATCAGTCCATAAACACCATAAAAATCGACCATCCAATCCATCAAAAACGTTCCAAGAGTAAAGGGTAGCAAAAGGAAAGGTTTAAATCGGGTTTTCAAGAAGATTTGGAGCTAGAAACTCATCCAAATCGTCTCCTTGCTTTTCCCTTCGGTAGAACTCTTTTACTTTGCTCTTTTTACTAAAATCTTTGCTTGCATGTAAGATCTAAAACCTGGAAACATGTTTTTATAAAGATTTAAAACGTTTTCTTGTTTAAAAACGAGTTTTTATGATAGATCTACATTTTTAACCTATAAATCTAAAAGAAAACAGTTATTTTACTTTGGAAATACATATATTCGAGTTATATCAGTTTGCATGTCGAATCTAACGGTTAAACAAGCTTAAAATCGAAAAATAAAGCAACTTTGAAACTGGCCGAAGGCTTTTGGCCGGCGGCTGAAGGATTCCAGCCGACGGCTAAAGTCCAGCCGGCGGCTGAATACCTCCAGCCGCTGCCTGAATATTGATGTTTGTCACTTTTATCGTTTTAAAGGCCGTAAACATAAAAATAAGCTAAAATAATTTGTCACAGAATATACATATCTTGAAAAGCTACTGTTTTTGACATATAAATTGGTTGGAAAAGCTTTTTGAATGGAAACATGTGTATTATCGTTCGTAATGATTATATTGTGCATTTTAAAGCGGGAAAGTGTTTTGAAAATGGACATAATTTTTATTGCGCGGAAGCGCTGCCCAAATTTCACCGTAAAATACATTTCAAATTCAGTAACAATAACTTCGAGACTTATACACTTTGACCTTGAACTTTGACACTTTTTGGACATAATTGGACTTATCGGACTATAAAACGTACACGAACACATAAACCTTATAAACTTTCCGTAATAATCTTTTTGGGACAGAATCTAAGTATAAGACAAATGAGATTTAAAATGTTAAATTGGAACTTAACATAACTCAATTTATACTAATAAAACTTGTACAACTTTCCGGTGTTCTAGGTCGTTTGTGATTCCCGACGCGTTCCGCTTCTTTTGTGCTAGTTCATACCTTTTTTCTCTTCGCAAACCGTGAGTTACAACCCCACTTTGTTTTACTTTTGTACTTTTAAGCATTATTTGGGGGAAACATAAGATCACATGCTTTGTAATTTTTAACACTATTTGCGAATTATTGAAACAATTGGAAACTTGGTACTTTTGATACTTTAATGAAACTTTTGAAACCTTATTGAAACTTTGGAAACTTGTACGAAACTTGGAAACTCTTTGGAAACTTTGAAACTTTGGAAACTTGTACGAAACTTGAAACTTGTGAAACTATTATGCGTATATGTGTTGGTGCCTTAGCGGGTTAACTAAATTTAGGATACTTGTTAGCGACCAATCCTTGATGAAAATATAAGCCCGTAAGAACTTACTTGTACTTTTGGAAACTTTGTTCAATTGCCCGTTTTGGTTCAGGAACTTTTATTCACTATTAGCAACAGCCGTTAGTCATATGGGTATCGATACTTAGGAGCGGTCACTCCTTACTCAGGGTTAGCGACCCAAGTACATATTGCTAAGTTCAGACGTACACTCAACTAAACATTTTGGGCTAGATCAGGACCACACAATCGGTTTAGTGTATACTTACTACTTATATTATGCCAAGTGATTGATACGAGTTACTATTTAGTTAAACACATACTCCCTACGCATATACCTTTTTAGCGCCTGGATTCCGCTAAAACTTTATTTATACGAGTTTATTTAATTATTTTAATCGCGTACGTACAAACCTTTTACTATTTACATATATGTTCAAACGTCGCTCCGTTCCTTTTACTTATGACGTCATCATATATTTTGCAACTTTCTATTTTTGGAAACTTTTCTCGAAACTCTAAACTGTAACTCACTCACTACTTTATGTAGTTGACACTTTATCTTATGTTTCAGGAAATTAATGTAAGTGTATGGAATGCATGGCAAGGAAGGGTCATTATGGTTACAAGAGGCGCTCATTGGGAAAAGACCTTTCTATTTTGGGAATTTTATTTGAAACTTGTATTTGTACTTTAAGTTAAATCATGAACTACTTGGTTGTCTTTGAATGTTGAAACTTGAACTATTTTATCTTAAATGAAATGACTTGAATCGTTTATATTTGCTTATGACCGTGTAATGATATTCCAGCTCTCACATTCCGTGTTTCCGCTTTAGCGGGATGTGACATGTTACAACCCATAATTCCTTGCACATATTTCGACTGAGACACCGTCATGGTTCGGATACCCTTCTTCCTAACAATCACCATACCAATACACTTGTTTGCTAGACCCTCCATGTCGAAAACTTTCTCGAGCAAACCCTTGGTATCCTTGATTTCACCCTTGCTATTCCAAGAAAGTATCGTTGTACCTGTGTTCACCCTTGGCTCTATCATTTGATACCTAAACCACAACGATTTAGCCATTATCCCCAAATTACGTTCCTGAGGTTCCTCATCTTTCTCCTCGTCCTTACTCTCCTGACCTACCTCAGCTTCGTAATGACCTTCGATCAATTCACCTTGATCGTCTGATGATTCCACCTCAAACTCAACATGTGACACATAATTTGCAGCACCAACTTTCACACAGTTGTCCAAAAAGTATACACAACTCTGTGCCCTTGTTCCATACAAAATTGTAATAGAACCCACATCTTGCATCACCGTGGTGTATCCCTCTTTCTCCAACATACCCAAAGATACCAAGCTCTTCCTCAACTATGGAATGTAACCCACACCCTTGAGAACATAGCTTGAACCATCTTCTATCGGTACTCTTGTTTTCAAATAGTTAGTCATATACAATGACTCTAACTACACCGCACCTAGAGATGTATTGTTTCGTTACCATTCCTTGTAAACCTTATCCCTTTAGAAAACCCTAAAGAAGATTATCCAGGGACCCCAATCCATAACTTGTTCCTGAGTTACAAAACCCGTAACTTATCACGCAAGAAAACTCGATTGAACTTGGAACGCGGGAACCCTGTAACTTTCGGTACCGTTGCTTACCCTTCTTGAAATAGATAAATGCTCCCCAAGAACCACATCGTATCTTGATACGCAAGTAACCTCGATCACCCAAGACCCCTAGCAACACCTTCATTTTCCTTCCTCTCTTGCAATCCTCGGATAGTAACCAAACACCTCCACAATCCTTGTGGAATATGTAAGCAATCCGGAACCCTAAATTGATACCCAAGTTAGTTTTGCAAAATCCTAGTTTTGTGGTAAGCGTTGAATCCCAAAAAGCCTAGAAACCTTCTTCTTTTTTGTGGTTCAAGTAACAACCCCCACAAACTAAACCCTAGTTTATGGTTTGAGAAACAACTAGCAAACACCTTATTTGTTCGATAAACCAACCCACAATTCTACGCAATCCACAGATCAAACCCGAACTGTATATATGCATATACACCTTGCGTATTTCCCACAATGACACAAACACAAACTTGGATCTTCAAAATCACCCATGAATCAAAATCCGACCCGTGCAAAGAATCTAAGCAGTTGCAGAGTTTCAGCGTTTAGCCTATGTTTGCAGCAAACTTTGGAAATTATTATCTTTTTTAGAAACCTTTGATCAAATATTCCTTCCGTCATATTGTAGACCTATGTGTTAGAAACCTACATAAAAATTTCGCGAGATCCAACGGTTTACGAACTCAGGATCAAGTTTTTCCCACCGCTGCGCAAGTCGGCCGAAAATAGAGAAAGTCTTGTAATTGTTCACCTCAAAAAAACCACGAATCGTGGCTCTGGTACCACTTTTTGGAATTTTGACCTTCAACAACCCTAAGAGAATCCGTGGAATACAAGAATTTACGATTAGTGGTGTACGATATAGAACAAGAAAGAAGAAAAGAAACTGAGAGTTGAGAATGTTTAGACGACTCTCATTAAAGAAAAGAAAATCCGATACAAGGTTTAAGCCTCACCCGTTCACCTTTATTTATAGGTGAGAGGGTAAATCTTAGATAAACTTAGATCAGGAAACAACTTCTAATGCAAGTAACCTTGTTTGTAGGCAACTACAATTAAAAGAAAACATAAATCTAACCTAATACAAATACCTAATACAATATTCTCTCCTAATTATATTAATAATTGAATAAGAAGGCTTAAAAGTAACTATTAGCAAGATAGACGTAGATCATTGTTCAGCTTCCATGCATATGCTGCTTTTCTAAGTGTATTCTTGAACAACTCTTTCGTATCAAGCATAGGATTGTTAAACTTCTCAAAGGCCTACAAACAACTTGCATTATAAATATATAGCTAGAAATTGTGGTATTAAAATCTTCTCGAGTTTAATTTTTTTTATATACAAATCAAAGAATCTTAAGGTACTAAAACTAATCCAGTCTATTCTTGAGTGACAAATAGCTTAATCTCCTAACACTCTAAGAGAGCATGCAACGGGGCGTTAAAACCTCACATTATCCTCTTCTATAACGCCGTCATGGCTGGTCGGCCGTGTTACATACGCAACGCGCGTTATATGACGGAATTTTTTATTTTTATTTTATAACGTTAAAGTTGATTTAAAAAAAAAATAATTTTTAAAAACTATCCGTTCATAGTCGTTGGAATTTTTTTTATTTTATTTTTTTCAAACTCTTCAACCAATTCTATAAATACCCAACCTTAACTACAAAAACATACACCAAACTATCTTCTTTCTTTCTAGAATTCAAATAAACACCACAAAAATGTCGCAACGCAACGATTATTCACCATCCGATTCCAACTCACCTTCCTCCCCGGGCTTCGCAAATTTTCAAACACAACCCAGTGGCTTCACTTCACTACTCTCTGGAAACCCCAACATGCAACTTAACCTCCACCCCATCAACAAGCTATGAACGAATGGCAACAATTTCAGTTTTGGCAATGGCATCAACAACAATCATCACAAACACAATCATTCCAACAACCACAAGCACAATCATTCCAACAGTCATAAACTTAACACAATCATTCCAACCGTCTCAATCGTTCCAACCACAACAAGCAGAACCTAGCAGCTCTCGTAGGAGAAAAGATAAAGGTAAGAAAAAAACCCGGTCGTGGAATTTGAAGCCCCACCATCGAAGATTCAGTGGTCACAAGCGCAAGAACGACGTTTGTCGGAGAATTGGGTTCATGTATCTGAGTGTAGGAAAAAAAGGAAACTCACAAAGCGGACCAACTTTTTGGTATCGTGTACTTGGTCATTTCAACGAAGGCTTGGCGGAACCGTTCACAAAAAATCAACTAACGGGTAAATGGAGGGCTATGAGCCAAGCTTTGCGGTCTTTCATAGCATGTCATGACTGTGCCGAACGAGATCGATCAAGTGGTGAGGATGAAAAAGCGGTTTACACAATGGCGTTAACAATGTACGAAGCCGAGGTCGGACGCCCATTTCGTCATCATAGTGCGTGGGAGGTTTTGCATAAATCACCAAAGTTTCTAAATCCTAAAACCGTTGACGAAGCGCTAGACCTCGACAAAGACGGTAATGAAGAAGAACCGGAGCTCTTAGGTCATGATGAAATCCCAAGACCTTTAGGGAAGCCACGAGCACCTAAAGTCACACGGTCCTTCTCGTCCTCTGATGTATCTTCAAAGCGTGACGAGTTTAACGACGGCGTTATCAAAGAACTTCGCGAGCTTAGGATAGCTAAAACAATGGAGATCCAAGACAAACGCCGTTTTCGGAAAATATAATTTCTCCGTATGCCTACACATGATATGGAACCGGAGGATTGGACCAAAGTCGGGAGGATTAAGGCCGAAATATGGGCGAATTTTCGACCGAACGTAACATTTAGGTTTAGGTCGAAATAAGTAGTTTGTTTTTAATTATTGTAAACGTCTTCTATTTTTAAGTATTATTGTATCGTGTTTTTATTTTTAATATTAATCTAAGTTTATTTATATTATTAATGTATTTTTATTATGAATAATGAATTAAAAATAATATGATAAAAAGAAAAAAATGAAAAATAAATAAATTGGTGAGTACTAGAATACTGAGTTATGACTGGTGGGTATTTTTAGTGTTATTTATGCGATGAGCTATGCCAACGTGGCCATAACGCCGAGCTTTTCGGTATTATGACTATGAGCGCTCTAACAATATTATAACACAGTATACTGTTTGATCTTACAAGCCTAAATCAGTTGGTGTACAACTTGTTTAATCTTCTTCTTCTATTAATGGAGAAGAATGAAATATTCTTCATATCTATGCTTGGTGTACATGGAAATTTCTAATGTATGAATACAATTAGTGCTACCTCCGAGAATCTTAAGTCCTAAGTCCTAACATACAGCTTGTACTTCGCTTTAACCCTTATACATGAAATCCTTTGCAAGTCAGCTTTAATGATCTTCATTAGGATAAGTGACGTAAGTTGGTTGATTGGTTTAGTGAGGTATTTTACGGTCCTGAGTGAGACTATATATACCCCAAGTTGATATTGTAATTGAACGTTGATTAAAAGTCGAATGATATTAAGAACACATAGTCAACGTCGTCTATCATCGCATATTTCAAAACAAAAATGTGCTTGCTACCTGGTCGCTGAGAACACACTTGAGTGACCTAAACTAATGCTAGACTTAAAGTTGTCTTAAACAAATCTCTGATACTTAGTCTAATTGATGATTTTTGACTAATAAGCGCAATTGAAGGGAAATCCCTATTGACTTTTTTCTAAATTTGGACATTAGTCTCTACATCATTACATCCATTAACTTTTAAACTCAATGAAGTGGTCCAATATAATTATTGGGTTTTGCTGAAAATAGAACCATATGTTATTGTTAACAACAAACTCTTACTAATATGTTACGAAAGTTAAATCAATGTTTTTGGTTGAAATTTCGAAAATATAGGGGGTTGTTAATGTAGTTTCGAAATTTCCTGAAAGAATCAATTTTCATTGGTCGTAAAATCCGAAAATGCTTGGATGGTTAATCTATATACATTATAAATCATTTGGATATAAAATGTTAAAATTTAAATATGGTAAAATTACTAAACTACCCTTTTAACTAAACATTTATTAAATAATTACAAATATAACTCCATAACAAACATACCATATATACTTAAAATTTTAAAATAATTAAATTTCTTTTTGTATAAACTTAAAACAAACAATTTTTAGTGTGTTAAATTTTAAATAAATAGAGTTAATTTTTAAAATTTCTAACTAATTGGGTGTTAATAAACCGAAAATCTTCATCGTTCGTAAAAATTATTTGTAACAAAATATGTACCATCGATTTATATATTTATATTATCGCCGCTGCATCGCGCGGATATCATACTAGTATTATTAAAAGAAAATCAATATTTTATTGATAAAAATTCAAAAAATTGTTATTAACAAATAATATATAGTGCTATTATTAACAAAACCTATCATTATTGTAATAATGAAGGATTTTGTCCTAAATTTTTGATAAAGGACTTTACACTGAAATCCATTTCATTAATTCCTTTTAATTGGACAACCCTTTCCTCCTATGAACCCGAAATCATCGTACCTAAAAGTTTGACTGCAATGTTTTAAAAACCGGTTCAAACCGGCTAATTGAACCGGTTGAATCGACTTTTAGTATGTTGGATGGTTTTCTAAACCTAACTCTTTTAGTTAAACAGCCCAATGGTTGAACCGGCTGATTTTTCTTTTTTCTGATTTTCAGGTCCGGTTCAACTGATTTTTAAAAATGAAAAAAAGAATTCTTTAATTTTTCTTTTCTATTAATTTTATGATAATTTGTATAAATTAAAGTTATTTGGGTTGTTTATGTAACTTAAAACTTATATATATATTTTTGTTATAACTATTTAGTAATAATTTTAAGTGTATTTTTGTTAGAATGTAACAAATTTAATAGCATTTTTATGAAAATACATGTTGACTGGTTCGATCGACGATTTAATCGGTAAAACAGGTTGGATTGTTTTTTACATCTGACCGGTTCAACTAAAAACCCGATCAAATTGACCATGTTATATTATATAAGTTTAACTATTACGGTGTCATCGGTTAACAGCCAATACAATCCAAAAGTTGTGTTCGTTCATCTCTTCATCTCTTCAGTAATTTTAAATATTGGTACATAGATTACTTTTCATGATGCCAAAGTTTTTAAAGAAAATAAGGTTAATTGTCGAAAACTCTACTTTCTATTTTGTCCATTTCCAAACCATCGTATAATTTTATTCCCCAAATGATTGTTATAAGTTGTTAGCTTGTCTTTTTCCTTAATTTTCCTTTTTGACTAATTTACAAAAAAGCTCATGTAGTTTGTTTAATTACGAAATTCTTTCCTAATTTAACTTTTTTTTTTGTTTACGGATATAGTCCTTTATTTTACTATTTTCCTTCGGTTTTAGTCTCACGTTTGTTAAACCTAACAATTAGTATGTTCAGATAACAAAATTACTATTTTGCCCTTATTACAAAATACTATCAACGAACACATCACACTTTTTCCCCATTACACCTTCAAATTCTATAGATTTTGTACTATTCAAAGTTTTGTTTTATCATCTTTGTCGTATATTTGCAATTCGTAATCGTCATTGTCTCCCATTTACAAAACCCCCAGAAATGGAACATGGCGGTTATGATTGGCGAGAATACAACGAAAATGATGAAACAAAACTTTAATACTACAAAATCAAATAGGATTCGAAGATGTAATGTGGAAGAGAGTAATGTGTTCGTTGATAGTGTTTCTAATAAGGGTTAAATAGTACTGTTTTTTTAATGCTAGTTGTTAAGTTTAACAAACGTGGGACTTAAACCGTAAGAAAATAGTGAAATAAATGACGATATCGGTAAAAAAAAAAAAAATTAATTTAGGGACTAATTTTGTAATTATACAAACTACATGGACTGTTTTGTAAATTAGTCTTAAAGAAATAATAAAAAGGACAATTTGGCAACTTGTAATAACTCGTTAGAGAGTACAATTGTGCATGGTCTGAAAGAGATAAAACAAAAGATATGTATGGGTTCTTGAACATTAACCCAAGTAAATATGATGGAATTGGTGTTACTATTTTACAAAGTTTGCTTCTACTGAGTTAAATTGATGTTATTCAACTTATTTATAAGTTTTGGATTAATGGGCTCCAAACCGATTAACCTGATTGTTAATGTGGGTGGTTTGGATTGGTTTGGTTATATTCGGTTTGGGTATTGGGCGGTTGAATTTTACTTAGAAAACAGATTAACCTAAACCGTCTTATTCAACTGAAACTCGACCATTTATACACCCTATAACCAATAACCTCTTAGTTGATGATTCAACTTAGATACTGTCATATTATAAAATCTTTGATTTAAAACGAAAAATATGATAGATCTATCATACTTTTTTCTTTAATTTTAGAGTAAATTGCAATTTTTTCTCATATGACTAGCCAATTCGCCAAGTTCGTCCTTAAACTTTTTTTTTTTTGCACTTTTGGTCCACAAGTTACAGTTATTGAAAAAAAAAATGAAAAAAAAAATTAATCAATTAATTAATTAAAATTATATTTTTGGTCCTTTCAGTTAGTTCAGTTAACATTTAACGGTAAAACTAACTATAACTTGACGGAGGAAAAAAAAACGGAAAAATAACAAGTTGTAGACAAAAATTACAAAAAAAGAAAAAAATTAAGGACGAAATCGTCGAATCAATTAGTCATGAGGGACTAAAAATACAATTTACTCTTAATTTTATTTCAAATCTATATTCATTAATATATCTATAAATTAAACATTACTTAAAAAATGATGAAAAAAGAACACAAGGTCGAATATATCTTTTTCCTCTTGTCTTTTCAAAACCTATTCATTTGGACGGACTGAATTTCGTATAACTGAACCAAATTCGTTAGAGTATTTTTGTTATTTGAATTTAAACTCAATTAGCTAAAGTATTTTTGGTTTCAAATTTGGTTAGGAAACTTTGAAACCCATGAAACAAAAGAGGCATTTAACACCCCTATTTAGTTGCACACCTCCACTTATTGTATGTTTTACCAAAGTCTAGTATGGTAGGACACACAAATAGTACTAGTATGAAGCCATTTTTTTGCAATCACAATAGTATGAAACCATGTATTAAACTTTTGTCATTTTGGGTGTTTTTTTGAGCTTATATAAGGGTTTATTAGTTTATTGAGTTTCGGCTTATGTTTTATAAACCCAAATTTTATGGCTTATATAAGGCATTATGAGCTTAACACTGTTTGTTTAGTCATAATAAACAGTAATAAGCCCATAAACTCTTACATAAACCATAAAATTCAGGCTTATGAAACATAAACCGAAACTCAATAAACTCATAAACTCTTATATAAGCTCAAACAAACACCCAATGTCATGTCTTAATTTTACATCAACCCCATAAAAAAAAATCATCACTGTGGTATGTCATAGCTACTAATTATGACAAATTTCCTAGATTGATTGGTGATATACCTAACATTTGATAGCTAGAATCAGATTTACTTTTTTGAATTGGTTGTGGACTTTTGGTTTATTTAGATACATGTTGTATCTCAATTATTGTATTTGGAGATGATTAACTTAGGTGTCTTCGAAATTTATGTATTTCTACTTTTTTGAAGAGTGGGGTTTTAACTAAGAATCGTAAGAGATTATCACAAATTGCTAACAAAAGAAATCTAAAGTAAGAAAAGAAAATCGAGATCAATATCTTAAACGACCTACATTGATACCCTAGATTTAGAAACACAAGAAGAAAATCGCAAGAGCGTTAAAGGCGTTGTAGAGATTCGTTTGATGAGGGGTGCGAGGAGTAGAATGCATAGGTGATTGAAGTGGGTCAGATGAATGTGACCGAATAATGAAATTGTGGCCGACATAGGAGGGGTAGTTTTAGAAACCCTTGTCTATTTAAACTTATTGAAAAATTTCAACAATTTCATACTTGTTAAACATCATATCTAGTTTCTATATAACCTGTTGACAAATAAAAGATCTTGACGAATAAAAGATAATTGATAGGCCCAAGTAATCAAATCTAAAGAGAGACTTAAACAATAATCATGAAATAATCTTTCGTTTGCATTCATCTTCTTACTTGGATTCAATAATCGTAAATTCCTGGTTTCATGTTTTTAAGCAAACTAGACGTAGTTGACTAAAGGTTCTGCCGTTTGTATCTTGAACCGACCAACATTCATGGTAATCCGACATTTATGCTGATTTTTAAAAACCTTAATTTTTTCTTAAAAACCTTTTGTTACAATTTTGAAAAGTTTAAAAGTAGTTCAATTATATACTCTACAAAAGCCCATTCCATTTCCTACAAGATATTTTTATCCATGGTTCAAAAGAATCATGTTCCACTTATCTCTACTACCTCCAACAAAGCAAGAAAGACGTGACTCATCAAACTCTTTATCCCATTAAACTTTTAACTTTTATCCAAATCATACATTTATTTATTATATTTCAAATTAAATTTAAAATTCTTTAATTAATATAGAAACCTTACTACCTCAGAGCAAGTACATTTTCCATTTTAAAATAGTGGGAGTAGTTTTATTTTCATAAAAATCCAAAATCATTTAAACTTCTAACTTTTATCCTATTTATAAATTAAATTTTAATACATGAAATTCTTTAATTAATAAAGAAACCTTATAGACTAGAGTACATTTTCCTTTTCTAAATAGTGGGAGTAGTTTATTTTCACAAAAATCCAAAATCATCTTTGTTCATTAATATATCATAAAAAAAAAGTGCCCTAAATGTCTATGCCGAAGTCAAAATCTTTTGATGTATTAACTTTTTTGACTTCAAATATTAGATTAAATTGATAATTTCATTAAATATTATCTTTATTTAAATCTTCTTACAACATAATAATATTATTTTTTTAATTTTCATCTTTACTAAAATAAAAACAAAATTCTAATTTACTTATAAAACATTTAATTTGGACTATGATTAACTTTATTATTATTTTAAAATTTTCTAATAAAAAATATCAAAACATGTATATAAACGTAAAGGTATAAAATATCTTTAATAAAAATATCAAAACATGTGTATAAACATAAAGATGTAAAATCTTCTAATAAAATATATCAAACATGTGTATAAACGTAATGATATATATATTATTATAACTATAAACAACATAGGAATAAACATAATATATAATTGTCTTTTATATTAAACTAGTAGGGTATCCGCGCGTTGCAGCGGCGACTATAGTTATTTAATGTATATGCAATTTGATTTCTTTTGGCAATCGAGACGAATGGAAACGGATAACGGATAGCGATGACTTTTGGTTATCATAAATATAACTTAGATTAATGCAAAGATAGATTGTGTGAAATGGTTCACAACTTTTTTAGAATGATGTAAAAATCGAGTAGCATATAATTGTTGGTACTAAAAGAATACATATATGATATTCATAAGAAAACATAACTTGCGGTGTTCAACAACTACACACATGCATACTTTATTTGTCATGTAGAACTTCTCGATACACTACGTTCGAAGTGTACACTCCATCTCGATCAAAATTTTGGCACCCTTTACTAATACCTTTGTATTTCCACGTGAAATCCCTCTAGATAGCGCCACGTAAAGTTGTCCATGGGAGAATACCGATTCTGGTAGATACACACCCACGTTTGGAATTGTCTGCCCTTGAGCCTTGTTAATTGTCATAGCAAAGCTAAGTCGGATAGGAAATTGTTTTCTTTTCAGCTTGAACGGAAACATGTCACTTTCTGAAGGGCATAACGGAATTCTGGGAACAAACACTCTTTTTCCAGCATGCTGACCAACAGCTATTTCCGCGTCAATGACGTTTCGCTGAAAAGCTTTACATATCAATCTTGTGCCGTTGCATAATCCATTAGAGGGGTCAATATTCCTTAACAGTATAATCGGACACCCAACTTTGAGTCGAAGGTAATGAGGCGGTAAACCACTAACAGTTAGTGAGTTTAAGAATTCGACCGGATAATAGTTATTAGTATCATCTACAGCTTCATCGAAACTATAGTAGATTTTTTCTTCGCCGCAAAACCTGTCTATTAACTGATCGTTAATCTCGTCCACGTTCTCATTTTTCGTTGATAATATCGCCCTAGAAATGATGTAATCCGAAGAACCACCATTGATATGCAAATCTGGGAAGATAGCATCGATCAAATCATTTTTTGATGTACTTTCATCTGTGTAAGGTATGACCATGTCATCAGGTATTCGGATATAACTTCCATCAATCGTTTCTTCATCTCCGTTTTGTATTTTCAATTTTTTATATAGTATAAAATGTGGAGGGAAAGTTATAATAGTGAAATGGTTTTGTATTTTCAATTTTTTAAATTTTATTACTAATTAGGAAAGTATATTGGTGGGAAATTGATTTGTTTAGTAGTTATAAGTTAATTTGACAAAATTATATTGGTATGAAAAAAGTAAGTTAATTCTACGTAGTATAGAATTTAATAATATTTAGTATAGTTAATTTGACAAAATTATATTGGGAAATTGAAAAAAATAGAAAACTATCTATTTGGTATGAAAAAAAAGTAAATGTTAAATAGTATAAAATGTGGTAAAATAATTATACAGCTTACTTAAATATTATTTTGTCAAACTTCAATGTGGAATAACAAATTATAGATTCTAGAAATATTATAAAATCATGATTAATAATTATCCTAACTAACTAACAATGAAAATTTTGAAAACATATTATTCATGTTGTTAATTCACCAATTTTCAACGAATTAAGTGTAATTATAGCAAATTCTACAATAATCAAAAATTACAAATCAGAGAGTATAAGAATATTTTTGGTTTTGTATTTTTAATTTTTTAAATTTTATTATTAATTAGGAAAATATATTGGTGGGAAATTGATTTGTTTAGTAGTTATAAGTTAATTTAATTTGTCCATTTTATAAGTTAAGTTAATATGGAAACAATATTAAATCAAGTTTATCAAATAAATCAAGGGATTTATGTAATTAATATTGATGATAAGGACAAAAGAGTAATTTCCTTCTTAAATTTCAATTTTAAAAAAAGACACCCAAATGCTTTATAAGATAGTATGATTAAAATCTATATAAATATAAAATTAACGATTCAATTTTTATGTATATCCGTACAATCGTGGATAATACTCTAGTTTAATAACAAAATACAAACAAAAATTATAATGAGGTTTAATATGTGTTTAAAAGCACATACACCAACACACTCACTTACTCACAGTTCACTTCACTCTCCATGGCTTTAATCCTCTGTTCCTTTTTCCTCCTTTTTCTCGCCGCCGGCGAAGCCATAACAACAGATCCAACGGTCAAAACCTACATTTTCCGAGTAGACGGTGAATCCAAACCGTCGGTTTTCCCCACTCACCACCACTGGTACTCATCTGAGTTCACTGAATCAACTAACATTCTCCATGTATACGACACCGTTTTCCGAGGCTTCTCCGCTTCTTTAACTCCGTCACAAGCTTCTGTTCTCAAAAATCATCCGTCGGTTTTAGCGGTTTTCGAAGATCGAATGAGAAAGCTTCACACTACTCGCTCACCTCAGTTTGTCGGCTTACGTAATCAGAGAGGTCTATGGTCTGAATCTGACTACGGCTCTGACGTCATCATAGCTGTTTTCGATACCGGAATCTGGCCGGAGAGACGGAGTTTTTCCGATCTGAATCTCGGACCGGTACCAAAGCGTTGGAAAGGTGTTTGTCAAACTGGAGTTAAATTTACAGCGAGAAACTGTAACAGGAAGATAGTCGGAGCTAGGTTTTTCTCGAAAGGACATGAAGCTGCTGCTGCTGGAGGTATTGGTTTCGGTGGCGCGATTAACGATACGGTTGAATTTAGGTCTCCGAGAGACGCCGACGGACATGGAACTCATACAGCATCTACTGCTGCTGGTAGATATGTGTTTAAAGCTAGTATGGCTGGCTATGCTGCTGGAATTGCGAAAGGTGTTGCTCCTAAAGCTAGATTAGCTATTTATAAAGTTTGTTGGAAGAATTCCGGTTGTTTTGATTCCGATATTTTAGCTGCTTTTGATGCTGCTGTTAACGACGGTGTCGATGTTATTTCGATTTCGATTGGAGGTGGTGATGGTATATCTTCTCCGTATTATCTAGATCCGATTGCAATAGGAGCTTATGGTGCGGTTTCTAGAGGTGTGTTTGTTTCGTCGTCTGCTGGTAATGACGGACCGACTGGAATGTCGGTTACGAACCTTGCTCCGTGGATAACCACCGTTGGGGCCGGTACGATTGATAGGAATTTTCCAGCTGAAGTTATGCTTGGAGATGGTAGGAAACTTGCTGGTGTATCGTTGTATGCTGGACCTGGTATTAGTGGAAAAAAATATCCGTTAACTTATCCCGGGAAATCAGGGATTTTATCTGCTTCTTTGTGTATGGAAAATGCATTGGATCCTAATGTTGTTAAGGGTAAGATTGTAATTTGTGATAGAGGTAGTAGTCCCAGAGTTGCTAAGGGTTTGGTAGTGAAGAAAGCTGGTGGTATTGGAATGATTTTGTCGAATGGAGTTTCGAATGGTGAAGGTTTAGTTGGTGATGCTCATTTAATTCCGGCTTGTTCGGTTGGTTCTGATGAAGGGGATGCGATTAAAGCTTATGCTGCTACTGGTCGTGCTACTGCTACTATTCATTTTGGAGGGACGGTGCTTGGAGTTAAGCCGGCTCCTGTTGTGGCTTCGTTTTCTGGTAGAGGACCTAATGGGATGAATCCGGAGATTTTGAAACCGGATTTGATTGCTCCTGGAGTTAATATATTGGCTGCGTGGACTGATGCTGTTGGTCCGACGGGGTTGGATTCTGATGCGCGTAAAATGGAGTTTAATATACTCTCGGGTACTTCAATGTCGTGTCCTCATGTGAGTGGTGCTGCTGCTTTGTTGAAATCCGCTCATCCTGATTGGTCGCCTGCGGCTATTAAGTCAGCCATCATGACAACAGCAAGCACGGTTAATAAACAGCTTCAACCAATGACTGATGAATCAACTGGAAACATGACGACACCCTATGATTTTGGTGCTGGTCATTTGAACCTTGATTTAGCAATGGATCCAGGTCTTGTTTACGATCTAACTAATGTTGATTATGTAAACTTTTTATGCTCAATTGGGTATGGAGCGAAGACGATTCAGGTGATCACTCGATCACCTGCTGTTTGTCCAATGAGAAGGAAACCGGTACCTGAGAACTTGAATTACCCTTCCATTGCTGCCCTGTTTTCCATGGGGAAAAAGGCGACTTTGAGTAAGACTTTATTTAGGAAAGTAAAGAATGTTGGGGACGTGAATTCGGTTTATACAGTGAAGGTGGAGGCACCAAAGGGTGTTACGGTGACTGTTAAGCCTACTAAGCTGGTGTTTTCCGATAAGGTTAGGGAATTGAGTTATTATGTGAAGGTGAAGATTGACGGGACCAATGTGGTAATGGGTAATTCGGGTGCTCTATTCGGGTCACTTTCATGGGTTGATGGAAAGCATGTGGTTCGAAGTCCTATTGTAGTGACACAATTAGACCCACTGTAGTTTGTTGCGTATTCTTTTTAAGCTATCATGATCGTGTGGTGGTGTTTTCGCCCCTAAATTATTCTGTTGTAGGCGTTGTAGGGTGGCGAGTTGCCGAAGAATATGGCCTGAGAAAATAGATTCTCCAAGTTAGGGGCAGTGTCTTTCGCTTTTCTTTTCTTTGGTTTGTTTTTTTTCCCTCTATTTTCCAAATTATGTGATATAATCATATGTTTGTTGTCATTTCCAAAATTCCAAAATCAAAGAAAAATGAACACGAGACAAACAATGTATATAGTGTTACTTTCTCATTTTAGTTCGTTTGATTTGTGATCTCGAATTGGTTTAACGACTTCAACTAAACTTGATTCGAGCTCGACCTAAAGGTTATATGAATCTCGTTGCAATTTTGAGTTTGCGAAGATTCCTATTTGTATATTTTTGTGTACTCGATTAGAAGTCGTTGGTCATTTTGATAATGGACAATGCACAAGCATTTGTGGGAACCGATTTTAAGTCACATACATCGATATGGATTATATCAAGGGGTTCGGTTTATGAATGTTGCTTGTAACAAAGAAAGAAAGCAAAGAAGGTGTATGAATGACTGAACGGTTTTATAGGCTGTAGAGGAGCGTTTTTGGTTTAATGGCATTAACGAGCCATTAAAACTAAATCGTAACAGCTATAAGTTACGAAAAATAAAACTGACAAACTGTTAGGCATTAACCAAAACAGCATAGCAAAAACCTGGACCCAAGAGTTGCATTCGTGTCCGCAAGTTGCGCGGGCTCGCATGAGTTCGGCCCTCGTATCGTGTTATGTCTACGTCGAATATATTCTTCGATAACAGTTGGATGTCTATTATAGTGTAGTCCATACTCTCGTGTGTATCTTAAATACCGAAGTAATTTTGTCATACTTTTCCAATGATCAGAACTTGGATTGCTTGTGTACCTAGTTAGCCTATTAACAGCGTATGCTAAGTTGGGTCTCGTACAACTCATTAGACTACCAGTGATTCTTGAGTATTCTAGTTGGGAAACACCTTCAACTCTATTCTTCGATAGATGCTGACTGGTGTCAATTGGAGTTCTAGCTAGGCCGGAATCCCCCACATTGAATCGTTCTAGAATCTTATCCACGTAATGTGTTTAATTTAACACAAGACCATTTTGGGTTCGTGTAATCTTGATTCCAAGAATCACATCCGCTAGACCCATGTCTTTCATGTCAAATTTTAATTTCAACATATCCTTTGTTGATGTTATTATCTTATCGTCACTACCCATGATAAGCATATCATCTACATAGAGACATAAGATAACATATCCATTAGGTGTGTCTTTTCACATAAACACACTTGTCGCATTCATTTATTTTTAAACTACACTCTAACATGACGTGATCAAACTTTTGATGACATTGTTTGGGAGTTTGCTTTAGGCCATATAATGACTTAACAAGCTTGCAAACTTTGTTCTCTTTCCAGGGGACATAAATCCCTCAGGTTGTTTCATGTAAATTTCTTTCTCTTAATCACCATTTAAAAAGGCAGTTTTTACATCCATTCGGTGAACTTCCAAATTTCTTATGGCGGCAATCGCAAGTACTATCCTGAATGAGGTAATTCGTGTTACAGGTGAATATGTATCAAAGTAATCTAGACCTTCTCGTTGTGTATAACCTTTGATCACTAATCTTGTTTTGTATTTCTCAATACTTCCATCCGCATTCATATTCTTCTTAAAGAGCCATCTATAGTCTAGCGCAATGCAACCTTGAGGAAGATCCACTATTTCTCACGTATGGTTTTGTAAAATAGATTCCATTTCACTTTTGATGGCTTCTTTCCTTTGAAGTGCTTCCGAAGAAGTAACCGCTTCGCGGTAGGTTCTAGGTTCATGTTCCACCATGAATGTGAGGAAATCAGAACCAAAAGATTTCTCAACCCTAGCCCTTTTACTTCTTCTAGGCTCAGCCTCTTCTTCCACATGTTGTTCTTGTCTCTCATCTTGGACAATCTCATCAACGTGTGTAGAGGAACTTCCAATTTCTGTTTTTAGACAAGGAAATATATTTCCAGTAATGTAGCACTCCTTGATTCCATTATCGTGTTCTAGTGTATATCGGGATTCTTAGAATCATGCACAAGAAATCGATTGGCATTACTATTGTGAGCCTATCTAATGAATATGCAATCCAAAGTTTTAGGCCCTATGTTTAAAGCCTTAGGTGCCGACACTAGTACTTTGGCTAGGCATCCCCACACTCATAGGTATTTATATGATGGTTTTCTTCCCATCCAAAGGTCATATGCGGTTTTTTCTTTATTCTTTCGAGGTAGCTTATTTAAAAGATAAGAAGCTCACAAGATAAACCCCCCCCCCCCCCCCCCCCCCCCCCCCCATGTTTGGACTTGGTCCAGAATTTATCAACATGGCATTAACCATTTCTTTCAAGGTACGGTTCTTTTCTTTCTGTGATACCGTTTTGTTGAGGTGAATAGGGGGCGTTAAGTTTATGTCTAATACCATGTTGCTCACAGAAGTTAGCAAATGGTGACACATATTCACCTCCTCTGTCACTTCTAACAACCTTAATTTTCGTGTTAAGTTGATTCTCAACTTCATTCTTGTAAAGAATGAACTTATCGATGGCTTCATCCTTACTTTTAAGTAAGTATATATAGCAATATTTCGTGCTATCATCGATAAAGGTGATAAAGTATTTGTTTCCACCTCTTGTGGGAACCGACTTTAAGCCAGATACATCGGTATGGATTATATCAAGGGGTTCGGTTTATGAATGTTGCTTGTAACAAACAAAGAAAGCAAAGAAGACGGTGCATGAATGACTGAAGCAAAGCTTCGGTTTTATAGGCTATAGAGGAGCGGTTTTTGTTTAATGGCATAAACGAGTCATTAAAAAACTAAATCGTAACACCTATAAGTTACCAAAAATAAAACTGACAAATTGTTAGGCATTAACCAAAAAACATAGCAAAAACCTGGACCCGCGAGCTGCATTCGTGTCTGCACGTCGCGGGGGCTCGCATGAGTTCGGCCCTCGAAGGCCATTCAGACGAGGATATGTATTCTTTCCAAGGGCTACACATAGATATAAAATATTGTCCGTAAATATCAAATATGCATCACTTTATACAGGTATAAGGTCGATAAAAAAAATCATTTTTTTTTCGTCATCATTTTCCAACAATAATTAAGTCTTAAAACATTGATAAGAATAGAGATATGATAGACATGCCTACTGTATTAAAAGTTTGTAAGAAAAGCTTTGCAAATGAGAACATAGAAAGTGTTTACATCATTGAATAACTTTTAAAAAACATGTTTTATTAAATAAAACCAAGTTTAATATTGATCGATACCCGTTGCATCGCATAGGCAATGAACTCCTAGTTTATAACTTTTAGTAGAATACACATTACGTTTAAAATCCTTGACTTTATAATAAGAGATAGGTCAACCGTAAGAGCACCCGGAGGGGGGGGGGGGGGGGGTCTCGGCTCGTTGTCAACTGACAACGAGCGGTCTGGCTCGTTGTGACTCCGCCCCCCATCGTTCTCGGGTCGTTGTGAGGCACCCGTTGTGCCCACAACGGCTCATTCTCGAATATTTAATTTTTTTTTCTTTTTTTTATTCCTAACGGTTATATAACCGTTAATATATATATATATATATATATATTAATTTTTTTTTTTTTTTTCCAAATTCACCTATAAATACCCCCATACCAATTCTCAATCTCTTTCTACGATAGAATCAACGAACGTATCCGGATTAACCGAGAGGTTAGAGACAGGCCCACACACCACGCACTCCGGGAGGATCTCGTAGCCTACATTTGTCACTCATTATCACTTCCGGGTACTCTAAGTACAAAATGCAATTTAGAATGATATTATTCCTACTAAATATCTTTTCAGAAACCGACAAAATCATTTATATTTTAGCTTTTACAGATATGTTATTTGACAAAATCATGGATTGTTTGGTTTTATGTATAAATATTATACGTTAATTAGCCGTTACTCTTAAGCCTTTTATGTTACTCAATAAAATATATGGACATATAATAAGATTCAAAGTTGTATTTTGTTTCCTTTAACTAGATTATTTCTTTAGTACGTTATGGTGGGACAAAACTTAATCCGACATAAAATTAATTGTGTAAACAATTTTTTTTTTTAAATTTAATCAATTGATTGTGGAAAAAAAAACAAAAATGAAAATGTTGCAAAGTAAATAACGTAATCTAAAAAGCATGCTAAAACAAAAAATAATTAAATATTTGAAATTAAGACGTAACTAGTTTATTAATTAGCTTAACCAAATAGATAGGTAAAAAGGAAAAATTAACCCAAAATAAAAGGGTTTACACAAAAAATTAAAGATAAATCATAATGAATATATATACACCATGTGTCATAGAGTAATTAAAAAGAAACCAACAAATAATTGAAATAAATATATAAGTACTTTATTTGATAGAATAACGAAAAAAGAGAAGATAGACAATTTTTTTTAAAACGTAAACCAAAAAAGTATCATGACAAAAAATAAAAAGAAAATTATTAAAGTAAGCAGAGTAGCTGCTCGGAGCAAGCATTGTGCCTGCTTCAAGAAAGAATGAACCATTATGTCATAGAGTAACTAAAAAAAATCCAACACATAATTAAAATAAAGAGAGAATGTCACAAATCGTCCTTGTGGTTGGTCTGTTTTTCACGAATCGTCCTTTTGAGGTTTTTTTAGCATTAATTATCCTTTGAATGTGTCTTTTTATCACCGACGGTCATTTTTTCACTTAAAAAGACTAAAATACCCTCACTTCTAATATTTTCTTATTTTCTTATCTTTTAAATTAATGCATACCTCAATTTCCCCAGATCTTCATAATCAATTTAAAAAAAACCCTAATTTCTCATAAATTTATACCCAATCTCAATCTTTTTCATTTTTTCATTCTTATAATCATCTACCTAACCTCTTTTCTCTCCCTCCTCCTCCTTCACCACCTCTCCACCACCGCCGGACTCCCTCCTCCTCCTTCACCACCTCTCCACCACCGCCTCCGCCGATGATTCCCAATTCAAAGGTTTCGACATCGAAGACGAACCAGAAGACAACATATCATCTATCTCTAATCTCCACCACCACCAACCACCTTATCCGATTCCGTTACCACGTGTCCGGCACCTATTGTTGAGTGTATGTTTGACTACATTTCTTATTATTTTTGTATTTTTTATTAATTTATTGTTGAGTGTATTGTTGAGTGTAGTCGTCAGGTTGAATGTCAAAGATAAGTCCTGGATCGTTGGCTCTTGGTGGGTTTACATGACCTGCACCCATGGCATGTACGTCTGCAGCTTTCATTTGTAATGGATTTCCCTTTCCGGTTGAGTTGGCTTGCTGCGGTCATCATCGCGGACTTGATAGCAGCAGGAGACCATTCTGGGTGCGCGTTCAGTAGTGCTGCTATCCCTGCAAGATGAGGACATGACATGGATGTGCCAGATTTCATTTTAAATTTTGTGTTGAGAAATTTTTTTTCTTGAAGTTGAAGAAGATTAAAATATGATAAGATTCTTATGTTATTTGTTTTTGAATTTTAAGGTTCTTAAACTTTATTTTTGGATTTAATGATATAGATGTATGTTTTAGTGTTTTAAGTTATTGTAATTTCTGGGCTGATAGGGATGAAGATCTGGAAAAGAGAAAGGTGTATGATGATAAGGTATTTTAAAAGAAAAAAAAGATAAGAAAAATATAAAAAGAGAGGGTATTTTAGTCTTTTTAAGTGAAAAAGGACCGTCGGTGATAAAAAGACATATTTAAAGGATGGTTAATGCTAAAAAAAACCTCAAAAGGATGATTCGTGAAAAACAGACCAACCACAAGGACGATTTGTGACATTCTCTCTAAAATAAATATGTAATTACTTTATTTAATATAATAACCTAAAAAAAGAAGGTAGATAATTTATTTTATAGCGTTATCCAAAAACGTATCACGAAAAAAATTAAAAAAAAAAAAGAAAAAAAATTATTAAAGTAGGTAGGCTAGCTGTTGGGAGTAGACATGGTGTCTGCTTCACTGTTTTCTAGCGTCGTTTACAAAAGTTGTGAAATGTATATATATAAGATAATTCTTTTTTCATTCCCAGGGAGCAGAATTGGTTGATTTTTTCTTTTTCATATCATTTTTCTTTTAATAAAGTATATTTAGAATGATCACATGTAGCTCTCTTTTTCTTTTCATCTTTTGATTATAACTAATATCATTTAAAGACTTAGCATGTAAGTTTTAAAATTCCGGGCAAATGATTCATGGCTAAAAAAAAATGTTTATAAACATAATCATTAATACTTTTTTTTTTTCATGTTTTACAAATTTTTTGTAGAATATCCGGATTCAAAAAAATAAAAAAAAAAAAAAAAAATATACCAAATATGGTAATGTCTAATGAGAGATGTGATTTGAGTTGACACGTCGAATGAGAGATATACCTAACTATAGTCATTAATTATTGATGCAATAAACATGTATCATTGCATATAAACCATTTTTATTGTAGGAGTAAAATTCACTTCACATGAGCAGTGAGCAAGAACTATATGTTGATTAATCAACTAAACTCATGAATTCGATCGCTGGTTTGGGCGGGAAATGAATTGAAAATAACAAAATCTGCGAACTTAAAATCGTAATTAAGAAATTTTATTGAGTTGTATGTCAGTTTCGGTTAATCTTTTTTTGTGTGTATTTAAAGGATGTAAATTCTGCTAATTAACAACCATTTTTAAGGGAATTAATCACCAGAATAATCACCTATCACTTACACTTTAAAAAAATAATCACCTGATTCGCGACGAATTTCTCGCGACACTTTATCGTCGCGAGAAGTACATAAAATAAAATCAGACCAATAAAAATCAGACACGTCGTCGTGAAAATGAATATTGACGCGAGAAATGAATAGTGTCGCGTCAACGTGTCGAATTTTTATTGGTCTGATTAAAATATGTGTACTTTCGCGACAAAAAATATCGCGAAATCCGTCGCGAATTAGGTGATTATATTTGTAAAGTGTAAATGATAGCTGATTATTTTGGTAATTTGCTCTTTTAAGGGGTATATTTATGGAAAAAGTGAGTGTTTTGTGTGAGTCTTATGATAATGTAAGTTTGTCAGTGTAGGATTAAATAATTTGGTCATCACATGTGTAATGCCTAGGTCTTACTGCACATTATACATAAATTAGTACAGCCCAGAATGTCGTGGTACAAATTGATATACAACTATAGTTTACTCCTTTTATTATCATTTTTTATTTTTCTGTTTTTTTATTTACAGTCCAGTATAAGATTAATTATTATAATTGTATATTATATATGATCAAAGGTACGATATGTTCGCTATATGCTACCATGTGAAAAGAATTATATTTTTGTGTGAACTAAAGAAGCAGTCATTAAAAGTGGAACAGAATGTTAGAATGTTTTATAGTTTATAGTTTCATACAATCAAATGTTTAAATACCTTTTTTCCCATAGTGCATTTAAATATTCTCTTAATTAATAAACCAAAAGATGAATCTAACAATTAGATTTTTTATGGCACGTATGACCAATTTTCTCCTGGAAACCCTCGTGGGGGCTGGGTTTGTCCGCTATGCGGAGCTCGAACATGGGGTGCTCGTTGAAATATTACGAGTAGACTCCGTTGTACAAATATTTGCCGTTTCCAAAAAATGACTTAACTTTTTCTTTTTTTGTCGTTATATCTACCTATGATCATGACATATCTTTCAATCTTATAATTCAATTTCAACCACTTATAATGGTTTAGCCAAATGATTCGGCCAGTTTTTATTAACCCAACGCATATTAATAAATACCAAACAATTGACTAAGTCTTTATCAACAATAACTCGTCAGATAAATATTTTGTATTGTCACATTAATTTAATATTAAAAACAAAAATGATCCGAACACCACTACTTTTAGCTATTCACCACTAATATTATTGTTTTAACCATTTTGTCCTTACTAATTAAATCCATTTTCTCCTAGATATTTATGTATTTAACAAGTCTACACGGTCACGAAACATTTCACTAATTTGGCTTGTTTTTTACTATCAAATATTTATTTCTTTTTGCTTCTTTCACCGGTTAAACATCCTTACTAATTAAATTTATTCTTTATGATAAGGTATATTGGTGCTTTCATATTATCTTCTTAGCTAGTGGTTTGTCTTCTCGCAATTGACCGTTCTTAAGAAAATTTAGTATCAGAGCCGTCTAATACTCTTATTATGTAACGGTCTAAAGTTGTAATAAGGACTATTTGTGTAAAAAAATTGATCATAACGACTAATAGTTCTATTATGGCAAAGCGTAAGGTTATTTATGAAAGTATGAAATAGATGTATATGTATATCTTCAAAGTGATAAGAAAAAGCAGAAGTTTGATATGTGTGTGGGAGTGTTTTCGTTTAAAGAAAACAAGAGAAAGAATGAGATCAAAAAATAAGGCGGTTAAGTTCGAAATGATCGTTTGAGGCCATTTTTCGCCAGATAAACGAACGGAATATACCGCGCTCCTGGAGTCGAGAGGAACAAGTTGATATAAACGAAAGTTCGTTTCGTAAAGGTCGGTTTAGGGTCGAATCGAAACCCGTTTTGAGAACGGAAGGTATAACTCGTTATTTAAGTTTATATTCTAGTTATTAGTGTTTGTAACTTGTTTAAGGTTGGTTAGAATGAGTTTTTGTTAAGTTTAACGTTAAGCTTAAAAACCTGCAACAATGGAGTTTGCTTCGTGGAGAAGAAACCTAGTCTGGGAGCCAACCGACGGTCGAGAAAAGCCAGCTAGGGGCTGAACTTAGCCAACCGGTCGCTGATGATGGCCAACCAGCGGCTGGAAGTGTTTTATGCAAGATTATTGTTTTGTTTTATAGTTTCGTTGGGATTGTATCGTTAAGCGAGCTATGCGTTAATGATAAAAAAATGATACGAGGTTGTTATTTGGGCAATGTTTTGATCAGGTTGATTGAGGAAAACATATTGCAAGAGTGTTTTCTAAACGACGAAGATAATAGAGGTGAATACAATGTGGTTTTGTAAAATCGAGCATTTAGACAAAATTAACGTTTTAAAAGATGAGTAGATATTTTAAAAGATTTTTTGAAACGTGTAAAGATGTTTGAAAGTAACGTTGTTGTTAACCGATGTTGTTTATGTATAAAGATGTTTTGATCAATAAAAGATGAACCAGAGCAGAATAACGGAATTATGTGGTATGAGTAGTACGTAATTAGCCATACATGATGATTGCGAGTGGTTGTAGCTATCCGTATGCTTGGATGACAGGTAGTAGTTAACTAACTGTATTCTTATTGTTAACATAATTTATTTGTCATTTTAAATAAATTATGTGATAATTGATTGGTAAATGCCTCGGGCATTAGTGGTTGTAGCTACTTATGTTTAGTGGTGTACAATTCTATGAGGTACACATTTACTTTTAATTATATACGTTTATATAATTATTGTTGTTATTGTTCCTTTTATGCAATAAGGAGTGTGCCTTAGTTAGCTTAATAAACCTTTTCTTAATTACGAGAAAAGCTGAAACTCGTAAACAGACAGAAGACCTAGTGTGACTAACTAGGTATATGGGTGGTAGGTAGCTGCTAATAGAAAGAAGACCTAGTGTGACTAACTAGGTATATGGGTGGTAGGTACCTGCTCATAGAAAGAAGACTTGGTGTGACTAACCGGGTAAAAGTGCTAGCCTAAAGTTGGATGCTTGGATTTCTAGATATCCTGGGCAAAACATGGTTCTGGGGTCAGCCTCAGAGGTGGAGTGATACTGACCCGTAACGGTCGCCAGAAGTTTCGCAGGACAGTGGGAAGGTGCTAACTAGTCACCGTTGAACCCTCTTGTAACGACAACACACTGATTTGCAACGTCGGAGTCGTGAAACACTACATTTCGGGTTATTATAGGGATTGGGAGTCGCGCCCTACTGCTTATAATAATATGCAGGAATATGCGAGTAACGAACTGGGTAGTAGCACATGGGGCATAAGATGGACCCTAGTGGAATGAATACTTAGGGTATCGACTGACTAGATAAGTTGAATACTTAGGACATCGTCGTACACAGTTACGTGAATACTTAGGGCATACGTTGGACTCTAATAAGATGTAAAAAGATATATGCATTGATACGAAATTAATTATGTAATGAGAATTAATTACTTATGCATATATTTATTGTTGTTTATATTTTAGGCATACGATGTTGCCTATTGTTATATAAAGTTAGGGCACACGTTGGTACCCTTTATTAATTGTATTTTAGGTATTTGCGATTGCCTATTGCTTTACATTTAGGGTTTGTGAAGTGTAAAGATAATCGTGTAGTTCGAAATTAATTTTACGACGATAATAATTGCTAACTTATTCATTTAATATAACGAAAATCGGATTTTTATTACCTGCTCACGAGGTGGCGGGTATGGTTCGGGATAGTAAAGACAAAATTTATTATATGAAACGTTTTTATAGTCTTTAGTGTTAAATTATTGTCTCACCGGTTTTGGCTGATACTATTTTCCCAAAATATGTCTTTTGCTTGTAGGTCGCTTTAGACGTGCTTGGTGAGGCGGGATTACTTTGGGGTAGCTTTAGGTCTCCATCTTTACTTAAGGTTTTCAACTTGTTTCATATTCATATTTATATGATATAAGTTTTAACGTAACGAATGCTTTAAGTATTGAAATAGTTTTATGAACCGCTAATCACGTTTTATTAACGTTTTCCGTTGTGATACTTCTGAAAATATAAAAAGTTTTTGTTCGTGATTTTTGAAAACCAGGTCGTTACAAGTTGGTATCAGAGCCGCATTGCTAAGGAACTGAGCACACGGACCAGTGCCTCGTACAAAGAAGTGGTTCAAAATTTTTGAAGGAAAACCTTGACCTTAGTTGGGAAGGGTGTGTGCTGAGAGTTATAAGTTAGCTACTATTTGTTTTGGAATAGTGGTTGTTTCCGTTGTATTATTGTGTTCTGGTATTGATCAAAGAAGAATTTTGTTAACGTTAATGCTTTGGAAAAAGTACTCACATCTTCATTGTATTCAAGTTAAAGGAATGCATAAGTGGCGCATAAAGAGAGTGATGTCTCTGGAAATTGCCGAGTTAGAAGGGAAAATGGGAGGCTATGAAAAGTGAAATGAAAGTTAATACTTATGACATTTTTATATTGTAATCCCTCCTCGTTTGAAATAGGTAAGGGTCCGTTAGATGTTGTTAATGAATTCGTAAGATGGAGAGGGTATTTAGTGGTGCTATATTTGTGGAGAATTAGAGAGTTTGATATGTTATCTGTACGTAAAACGGATATACATTGAATTGGTGAGACAATGTGTGTCTCAATGTAAGAAGTCTGATTTAGACAGGCTAATGTTATAGAGAAAGAAAGAAAGAATTCTGAACTTAATATTTTGTTTAATATGGCGCAAGTAAATATTTTGTATCTTCAAAGTTTAAGCCAAATGTGTTATACCATGTAGTTCAATGGAAACTGTTTTAGAGGTAAGTAAAGCGGAAAGAAATTCGGTTATGATGTGATAAGTTTATTATTTGTTTAATTGATATAATTTCTAATTCTGGTGGATTTGATGATGATCGGTATAGATTGGTTATTTTGATAAAGTGTTTAGAAGAAATGTGTAGCATATAATTATGTTTTATGCTATAAAAAGACACAAGAAAATTGTGAAAGTGAATAATGTTCATCTAAGTTGAAAAACATTTAAATATTTTTCCGATGAGTTACCTGGATTATCACTTGTATAGGATTTAGAATCTAAGATTGGATTTGTTCCGGAAATGAAATATATTACTAAGGTTCCCTATTTTTTAGTTCTTTGAGAACTAATAGATATAATGAAGGAGTTTTAGGAATTGCTTAAATGGGATTTTATTGTATTGAAATTTTGGGAAGTATCAATATTATTTGTATAAAAAGGACGGTAATATGAAAAAGGGAATAGATTTCAGAAATGTGGAATAAAGTTACCGTTAAGAATAAGTATCCTTTAAGTAAAAAAAATATTATTTGAAAGATCGGTTATAAAGGAAGAGTTATTTCTCTAAGATCGATTTATGTTTAAGTTATCTTCAAATTTGGAATAGCATAACAAGATATTACTCAGATAGCTTTTAGAACCGGGTATGAACAATATGAGTTCTTAGTTATGTTAAGAATTCAATTTGATAATGAGGAACTATAATGATTATATCATGTGTTTTAAGAAATAGTAAGAATTTCTATAATAGTAAGAGTTAAATGTTGTCGTGCAAAGATAAAAATAGAAAGTTTAAGTGTGAATGTTTAAAGTATTGGTAAGTGACATGAACTGTATAAGTTGTTACTTTTAAAGAGATCAATGAAGTGAAGAACATAAAGTTTTAAAGGAACTTAGTGTCAAATGTAATTCTTATTGTTAAGAATTTATATTGATTAACATAGTTGGAATATAGGAAGTAATGATTTAATGGAAGGAATTAGTAAGTAAGTAATGAAATAATGAAGAAAATTTCGTTATTATCGTAAGAATTTTAGAAATAATTTGTTCAAGTTGAGTTTTTAAACTAAGTGATTAAAGCGATAATTGTAGTCTAAGAAATAATTTGCTTATAGCTTTTCTTACTCTTCCGACACCGTTTTTGAATTTCCTCTATTAGAGTACGAATTTTTACTCTACCAACATCAACTTCATCCAGGTCTAGAACAAACCCCAAATAGCCATCAAAATCACTAAGCCATTCATACTGGCTTTTGCACTCCCATTCTCCAGACACCACCGGTCCGTTTATCGGCAAAGCCCACAGAACTTGTACGTCCTACAACGTAACGATAGCTTCACCGACTGGGAAGTGGAATGTATGCGTCGCGGGACGCCACCTTTCAACCAAAACGGTAATTAGAGCATGGTCTATTTTGTGATACCCGGTGCGTAATACACCGTCAAAACCAGCACTTACTATCCACTTTCTAACACCTTCTTCAGTTACATCCGTGTGGTCCGAAAGTCCCGCATCACATCGTCTGGCTTTTATTGTTTCAATCGGATCTTGCTCACCGTTCAATAATCAGCACTTACTATCCACTTTCTTCTTTTTCTTTACCCAAATCTTATCATATGTGTTCTTTTTTAACATGTCTTTTCGTTTATGTGTTGTTCTTCAAAAACTTGATAAGAGTTTGACGAATTTGTTGGATTTTCAAGTTGTGACCATGGAAGTACATAATGTGAGCTTATGGTATGTTTAATTATTTGTGTGCTTACATTAATAATTGTGTTTGCGGGTATAAATGAAGAAATCTGCCATACAAGAAAAAGTGAACATAATTGTTTGATAAAATGCTCCAATAAAAGAAAAGGTTTGAGATTTTAACTTCCAATGGCCGTTTCATCTTAAAATATGTAAAAATTAGAATTACATTATTTTAGTTTCATAAATAATATTATCTTTGTCATGAAGGTATAATAATGGCATAGGTCGGAGTTCTAAGAAGCGGATAGGCAGAGGTAAGACTTCTTATCCTAGAGCATTTTTGAAAGTTCCACACATTATGCAGTAAATGATATGCTTTAGGAATTGAAATGTGAAGAGATAATCCAAACAAAATATCTTCATTATATGAAAATATTTTATAATGATGTATGTAGATATTTTCTAATTTTTTTAGTTTGAACATAAAATCATTTTTTATTTCTTATAATATCGGTTTTTACACCACAATTTATTTTTGTTCTTACTGTTTTGTTTTCTTCCACAAAAATCTATATTAGGTGTGTAGATATACTACATTAAGAATGTTGTTTTCTTGGAGTAATATTTTTCTTGGTGGACATTTGCTTTACGCATATCAACACTTATTGAATTAAATAATGTGCTTTGTTATCCGGGTGAATCATGGTTGAAAAAATTGAAATTTAGGATAATATGCTTGTGGTTGAAGATAATACAAGGTATGCATATGAAAATTGTATTTTAAAGTTTCTATCTTAATCGCAAAATAATCATGTTCTTAACTTTTACACATTTCAAGTGATTTGTTTGTTACTACAGTATTGTATGTTTTAGTTTGTGTTTTCTTATAAAGGGTCTAAACAAGCTATGTTATTTGATATGAAGGCTTGGATGCGACCAAACAGTCTAATGTCTAAAGTTCGTGTCACAAACAACTATTGCATACTAATGAATCTATCTTTCTAATATAATAAATGAGAGTTAAGTATGATGTCAAAAAGCTGGCATGGCAAGTCATGAGGTTGTCCATCTAGGACAAAATTTAGAATAGTGTGATGTCACTATAATAATATGGGTAATTTTCCAGATTTTTCAACTTTTTAATGAATAAAATAACTTTTATTAGTTTATTTATACGCAACAAGTTTCTTTAAAAAAGGAATAAAACTCTAATTGGTTAGTTGTCTAGGACTGTGATTTTGGGGAGCGTGTTGAGTGTTTCCTATGCCATCTTTTTCATTGGTTGTGTTATTTGGAAAATTAAAAGTTCATGTATAATTACCTATAACCTTTCATGTTCCTAATTTACTTTTGAATTTGAATTCAAGAGTGTTGCACATGCAATCTTTAAACAAAAATATTTGATTTTCCTGGTTGCTTTCTCCTTTCATAATTTCTAATTTTAAAATTTGTCTCAGATTTTATAAAACTTAGTTAATAATGGATGCAATCTTGGATCTCTAGGAGAGTGAATTATCACAACAAGTTTTCTCTCTAGGCAGTTTTCCTTCATTTCATAATGTAATGTAATTTAATAATTATATAAGGTAAGTTGCATATATTTGATTATATCTATTTAATATCCAATTGTTCAATATTGACTTATAAAGCTTTTATCACCGATTTATGGACGTTGAGTGCTAATTATAGGGGCTTTGGCTATTTGCAGGATATTATGTCATTTCTAACTAATATAGTCGGGCTAATGATTGTGAGATACATTATTTTTCGTTGACTTGTTTTGAGAATTTGTTTATCAAGACAAAATAATAAAAAAGGATATGTACTAATATCATTTTATACTATGTTGTTTGCATGTTCGATTTAGAATTTTATGCTGATATGATATTGTACATAGCATAACAATCCGTTTACTTGTGAATCGATCAGGTTGGGTTGTGTTTTTTCTTGACATGTCCGGTTCTTAAATTTTTGTTTTTGGTGTATTCTTTTGCATTTATGAGGTATTAACTTACCATTTGATATACGTATTTTTGTTCATTTAATATGCCAGGATGAAGACATTTTTTCCGATCTTCTTGAGAAATGTTATCCAACGTAGAGAGGTATCTATAGTCAATCGTGATTTGTGAATGTCTCCAAGTTATACGAGGCATTTTATCTAATAAATGGGAGTTATCACTAGGGATGGCAATAAAACCCGTACCCGATGGGGACCCGGTATCCGAACCCGTTTTGACCGGGGAATCCCCGAGTTGACCGGGGATGGGGATGGGGATGGGGAATCCCCGATATTAAAAACGGGGATGGGGACGGGGATGGTAATACTCTCTTAATACCCGTACCCGTACCCATACCCGTACCCATACCCATACCCGAAAAGTATCAAGTTTACATGTCACTTATATTAGTGGGCCTAATAATATTTCATTTGATATTCTGTACAAAACTTTTCATCTTCCTTCATCGATACTACCAATCATATATAAATAAAAAATAAAAAACCCTAGCCTCTTATACCCCTATACCACACAAGTACACAACTGTTAATGTTAATCTTCATAGAAGACGACTGCTGATGCTATATTGTTCATACGAATTTTTTAACAAGACAAGAATCACCGTTAAGGTAAATAACCTATAATCAATCCTTTCTTTATCATCATTATTCAGACCTATAATTGATCTTTTTAAGCTATCATCAATATTCAAAATAATAAATGTTGATTTTATTCGTTATCTATTGTTAGGAGATTTATCTATTTTATTCACTATTAGAATTTGTGTTGTAAACTTGTGATCTGATGTTTTATGTACTGTAATAAGGACATGCATGAACTTGTTACTCTTGATGTTCTATACACTATAAGTTACATTTGATGAATTTATTGTTCAGAAAGTATATGTGTGTTTGGTGACTTGTCCTTGTTAATTGTTATGGTGTTTTGTTTGTTTCATTCTCATGATTTAGTTTTCTCATAAAAGATTTTGTTTATGCAGGAGCTTGATTTAGTTTTCTCATAGAAAGATTTTGGTGAATGGTCATGAAGCAACCTGGATGTATCAAGTTTCAAAGATTAAACCATAGTTGTAATCTATTGAAAATTTAAGGATCTCATTTTGTAAAGGGTTGATTTGAATTCACATCTTAGTTTCCACAATTTGACTTGTAGTCTTGTCCTTTTGTTTCAACTGGTTTTGAATTCTTGTTGCATGTATGAATTATGCAAAACTATTTTTGAAGTATGGAAGTCTAGAAGTTACTTTTTTCTTATTGTAATGTTTTTTATACTTTGTTGGTTGATGTTACGGTAAGGCTAAGTGCCAAAAAAATATGTAGTTGGCTAGTTACAAAATACTTAATACGTGAGAAGGAAATCCCCGTCCCCGATGAGAATCCCCGTCCCCGATGGGGCTGGGGATGGGATTACAATTTTACTCCCCATCGGGTATGGGGACGGGGATGGGGATGAATATTGAGATTGGGGATGGGGATGGGAAACATGATCCCCGAAATTCCCCGACCCATTGCCATCCCTAGTTATCACTGATGTCATTAAGCTGGCATGGCGGGTTTTAAAACTGTCCACCTAAATCTTATTTTAAATAATGATGTCATTATGTCATGTGTCAATCTCTTAGGTTTTCCAATTTTAATAAAATATAACACCTTAAAAGGAAAAATAAAAAAGCATGCTTGAATATGTGTGTGATGTTGAAAGAGTCAAGGATTACATACCGATTTTTCATCCAATCATGTTCAAGGAAAAGCAAATTTAAAATTGAAAATATATTTCTTTTCTTAGCACAGTTGTATTTCTTTTGATTACAACAACAAAACTTCTTTCACACTTTTTTCTCAATAATCAATAACCAAATAGATTTAAAATTTAAAATTTAAATCATATTTTTTTCATTCATATCCAAACCAAATTATTGGTTTTTATATTTTGTCTACCTCATATTTTTTTGGCTGTCTTGGATTTTCAAAGTTTCTGAATATTTCTATGTTCATCTTAATCCTTCATGTTCTAATTAAATTTCTATGCAGTAAAATATTTGCGAATAAACTGATGCAGTAGTTATGAATTCACAATCTTCGTCATCGATACATCATTCGTACAGTTTTTTGAGATTAAGTATGTTTATGGTTTCTTCTTTTTCTTTACCCAAATCTTATCATATGTGTTCTTTTTTTAACATGTCTTTTCGTTTATGTGTTGTTCTTCAAAAACTTGATAAGAGTTTGACGAATTTGTTGGATTTTCAAGTTGTGACCATGGAAGTACATAATGTGAGCTTATGGTATGTTTAATTATTTGTGTGCTTACATTAATAATTGTGTTTACGGGTATAAATGAAGAAATCTGCCATACAAGAAAAAGTGAACATAAGTGTTTGATAAAATGCTCCAATAAAAGAAAAGGTTTGAGATTTTAACTTCCAATGGCCGTTTCATCTTAAAATATGTAAAAATTAGAATTAAATTATTTTAGTTTCATAAATAATATTATCTTTCTTTGTCTGGTTTTGATTCATCAGTTATGAAATGATAATAATGGAAGAGGCGGAAGTTCTAAGAAGTGGATAGGCAGAGGTAAGACTTCTTATCCCAGACCATTTTGGAAAGTTCCACACATAATGCGGTAAAATATATGCTTTAGGAATAGAAATGTGAAAAACTTGGTATAAAACCCTTAAATTGAACTGAAAATCAAAACAAAATATCTTCATTATATGAAAATATTTTATAATGATGTATGTAGCTATTTTCTAACTTTTTTAGTTTGAACATAAAATCTTTTTTTAGTTCTTATAATATCGGTTTTTACACCATAATTTATTTTTGTTCTTACTGTTTTGTTTTCATCCACAAAAATCTATATCAGGTGTGTAGATATACTACATTAAGAATGTTGTTTTTCTTGGAATAATATTTTCTTGGTGGACATTTGCTTTACTTATATCAACACTTATTGAACTAAAATAATGTGCTTTGTTATCTAGGTGTATCATGGTTGAAAAAATTGAAATTTACAAGAGCATAATATGCTTATGGTTGAAGATAATACAAGGTATGCATATGAAAATTGTGTTTTAGAGTTTCTATCTTAATCCCAAAATAATCATGTTCTTAACTTTTACACATTTCAAGTGATTTGTTTGTTACTACAGTATTGTATGTTTTAGTTTGTGTTTTCTTATAAAGGGTCTAAACAAGCTATGTTATTTGAAATGAAGGCTTTGATACGACCAAACAGTCTGATGTCTAAAGTTCGTGTCACAAACAACTATTGCATAGTAATGAATGTATCTTTCTAATATAATAAATGACAGTTAAGTATGATGTCATAAAGCTTGACATGGCAAGTCATGAGTTTGTCCACCTAGGACAAACTTTAAAATAGTGTGATGTCACTATAATAATATGGGTAATTTTCCAGATTTTTCAACCTTTTAATTAAATAAACTAGCTTTTATTAGTTTATATATACGCAACAAGTTTCTTTAAAAAAAGAATAAAGTTCTAATTTGTTAGTTGTCTAGGACTGTGATTTTGGGGACCGTGTTGAGTGTTCCCCATGCAATCTTTTTCATTGGTTGTGTTCTTTGGAAAATTAAAAGTTCATGTATAATTACCTATAACCCTTTCATGTTCCTAATTTATTTTTGAATTTGAATTCAAGAGTGTCGCACATGCAATCGTTAAACAAAAATCTTTGATTTTCCTGGTTGCTTTCTCCTTTCCATAATTTCTAATTTTAAAGTCTGTCTTAGATTTTCTAAAACTTAGTTAATAATTGATGCAATTTCTAATCTAATAAATGAGAGTTAGGTATGATGTCATAAAGCTGACAAGGCAAGTCATGAGGTTATCCACCTAGGACAAAATTTAAAATAATGTGATGTCCCTATAATAATATGGGGAAATTTCCAGATTTTTCAACTTTTTAATTAAATAAACTAGCTTTTATTAGTTTATTTATACGCAACAAGTTTCTTTAAAAAAAGAATAAAGCTCTAATTGGTTAGTTGTCTAGCCCTGTTATTTTGGAGAGCGTGTTGAGTGTTCGCCATTCAATCTTTTTCATTGGTTGTGTTCTTTGGAAAATTAAAAGTTCATGTATAATTACCTATAATCCTTTCATGTTCCTAATTTATTTCGAAATTTAATTCAAGAGTGTCACAGATGCAATCTTTAAACAAAAATATTTGATTTTCCTGGTTGCTTTCTCCTTTCCATAATTACTAATTTTAAAATTTGTCTTAGATTTTGAAAAACTTTGTTAATAATTGATGCAATCTTGGACCTCTATGAGAGTGATTTTATCACAACAAGTTTTCTCACTAGGCAGTTTTGTTAGTGCAGATATCAGATAACTGATTGTTCTATTGCTTTGTTATTTTGTAATTGTAATTACTTAGTCCATTTTGTAGTCCCACGAACATACATGTTCGTGGGCTTAGAGTTTGTTGGGCTGATCACGAACTTGCATGTTCGTGAGGCCCATTGAAGCCCTATCTAGCCGAACATGTCTCTCTATATAAAGAGACATTTAGGTTAGTTTAGGGTTGTTGGTTTAGAGAGAGAATTCTGAGATAATACTTTGTATTTGTAACCGAGTTTATTAATCAAAGTATTTGGAATTTGGTATTTCGTGTTTGTTATTATTTGCTCATCGATTATTTACTTGGGCTCATACAACTGATTACGAGTTTCCGCATTGTGATCAGTTGGATTAATCTTGTAGATCTGACCACTGGGACCTATAATTGGTATTAGAGCAAACGCATTGTTTGCTCTCTATCGAGAATTGGTTCATGATTAAATCTCAGTTTAATCGATTTGCAATTTAGGGTTCTTCAATTTCCGACGGCTGTTTGTTAAAATTAGGGTTTTCTTAATTTTTGACGACTGAGTTTTGGAAAAACTAGGGTTTGGAGGCTGTGTTTGTGATAAGTTTAGGGTTCCTTCAAGTTCGGCGAGAATTTCGGGATCCTAATTCGTGGAGTATTCGTGACAAAGGTTGTTTCAAGTTCGTGGTGACTTTGAAGATTTAGCTAAGTATCATCTTCGTGGATTATCTTCGTGGACCATCTTCGTGGATCATCTTCGTGGATTATCTTCGTGGACCATCTTCGTGAACTATCTTCGTGGACCATCTTCGTGGATTATCTTTGTGGACTATCTTCGTGGATCATCTTCGTGGACTATCTTCGTAGATCATCTTTGTGGATCCTATTCGTGGATTATCTTCGTTGCTGATTTTAACTTAGTGGATTAACAAAGATCAAACTTAGTCATGTTCGTTGACCAAATACTACAAGTTCGTTAACCTTAAGTTACTTCAAGTTTGTTCAAGTTAACCAAGATTGTTGACCAAGTTCGTGGTCAAGTCCGTGGTTTAAGTTCAGGTTACTTTAGTTTTTATTCAAGTCCCAACAAGTTCGTGAACAACTTCGTCACTCAGGTTCACTGTTTCTCAAATGGGTTCAAAACAATCATCTAACACTCCTCCCAAGTTACTTAATTCTGCACAATATTACAGTTGGGTCGATAAATCTGAATCTTTTTGTCGAGACAATGACGTACAAATGTGGCTGTGCATTGAAACGGAATATTTTCATCCAACTGTGAGAGCAGATGGTGTAGTGACAAAACAACCTGTTACAACTATGACACCTGATCTTAGAAAAGTATATTACTCAAAAAACAGAGCTTGGGCAAGTCTAAAGATGGCTTTACCAATTGAAATGATACATGTTTGCAAGAATTATAACTCATCACATGCACTCTGGAAGGCTATTGAAAGGCAGTACGCTGGAACTGCTAAACAAAAGAAAAATAAAGGAAACATCCTTAAACGACAATTTTCTATGTTCAAAGCTGCAGCTAACGAAACCTTAGAGGAAACCATCAATAGATTCTATCATCTACTGGCAGAACTCGACATTCATGGTGTAGTTGTTGATAATGAGAAAATAGAGAGATTCTTGGAAGCTTTACCCAAGCGTTTGGGAGGTATATGCGAATTTAGTAAAGGATGAACTTGACAAGGAAGAGGTTCAATCTCCGAATCCATTAACTCTAGAACAGATCATTGAAAGATTCAGAGGATATGAGTTAACACATTCAACTATAGACGCAATGACAGATCCAACACCTTATGGGCAAATTCCGGAATCCAGTTCATCAGGAAACGTAACTGCTTTTCTTTCTGACAAAGAACATACAACACCTGACACCTCGTCTTTTCCCATTACTGGAACGAATATGGCCGCACCAAAGTCCAATGCTACTCATCAGAAAATGCCGATGAGCGTCAAATCAGCTGAAGAAAGTTTAGAAATTCTATCATGTTTTCTGGCTGCATATGGAAATCAGGTTCAGGGTAAAATCACCGATCCGGGTTTATGGGATGAAGATTTTTCTCAAGTCGATCAAGATGACTTAGAAGAAATGGATTTACAATGGAAAACTGCTATGCTTACCAACAGAATTAAAAGGTTTATGGCAAGGACAGGACGCAGTCCTAGAACTGGTAAAGCGGGTTTTGATAAGTCGAAAGTACGTTGCTACAACTGTCAAGGACATGGCCACTTCGCCAGAGAATGCCAACAGCCCAAGGTAGAATATACTCCTAATCAAGACATAACTAGAACGACTACTCAACAACCACAACGAAGTCTAGCTTCACAAGCCATGATAGTTCAACATGATGATCGCACCTATGATTGGAAAATCTGCACTGATGAAAGGGATCAAGCACTTATGGCCTCTATTGAAGAAATCCGCAGTGAAGCCAGTAGTACTGCAAGTGAGATTAGCTCGAGTGAAGAAGATGTTCAAGATTTTGAAGATACTGATAACGAATCAAAGGTTTGTAACTGTACGGTGGATCTATCCAACGAAAATTTCATTGCAAAGATGGCAGACCTCAAAAAGGAGAAGACAAAGGTACTTCTTGATCTTCAATCAGTAAAAGAATTATGCAAATATTTTACTATCTTAACTGTTCAAAACGAGAATTTGACTAAGTCATTATTCACCTTGGAAAGTCAGCATAAACACCTCGAGCTTAATCTGACAAGCCAAATTAACTTAAAAAATGATTTTTCAAAGAAACTTTACCAAAATGAAAAGGACATAATGGAACTTTTGTCAAATTTTGGCCTTCAAACTCAGAAAATTGACATGTTATATGAGTGCATTGAAAAACATAAGAGGAATTATGCTTAGAAATCCCAAGAAGTAAACAATTGTGAAATCAGACTATTTGAACAGGTAAGAAAAATCAAACAGTTTCGTACATCCTCTACTACCTTAAATTCAATTTTAAGTCGTCAACGCACTAGTGGAAATTCTGCTGGTTTAGGATATAACGAAACACCACCTCCATACAATAATAATTTTAGTTTATTTAAATCCGAACTTCCACAACATGACGAATGTGAATCATCAACTTCCAAATCCAAACAATCTGAGAAACCTAAGGACCAACAATCTGAGAAAACTAAGACTCCAGATTCAACATCTAAACCTTTGCATAAAACGTTCATCTCAAGCAAAGATATTGAGTCAAACAAGAGCATGTCTTCAGAATCTGAACCAGATCAACCAAATAAAATGGAGACTTTAATTTGTTTCAAATGTCGTGAGCGTGGACACGTAGCCTCAATATGCACAAACAAACGAAAAGATTCAAAAGAACCACATGCTAGGACCACTTCCCCAGAGAAAGTTAAATCAGTCCCCACAAAACCTGTCCATATTCTGAAAAACCCAAAGAACGACGTGCAGAAACTAATACACGCAATTATGTGTATGATAGACCGGGTATGGGAAATTTTAATAACTTTCAATGTCCTCACCAACGTCCACAACAACGTTTTGTTCCATCATATCGACAAAATCATAATGAACAACGTTTTAAGAGTCCCCCACGACATTTTCAAAACTTCCATCAACAACGCTTTAATTCCCCAAATAGGAACGTTATGTCACCTTCGATGAGTCACAGAGTTTCCAATAACTCTAACAGTCATCACTTTAACAACTTTAATCGCAACTCGTCTCAAAATTTTCATAACAATGACGGCTTTTTCAGAAGGTTCACCTATATGAACGAGAAAGGTCAATCCAGGTCTGTCATGGCCTAGGTTCCCCATTAGAACTGCTCAATCTTTTTTAATGTGCAGGAACTGGGTCACCGGTTAGTCAACAACTGGTACGTTGACAGTAGCTGTTCTAGGCACATGACAAGAGAACGAAGTTTGCTCATAAACTTCGAATCAGGAAATAAAGGACGCGTTAATTTTGCTGGAGATAAAGGTGGAGAAATAACTGGAATTGGATCAGTTACCAACGTAAAGTAACTATGAAGGATGTCTTTTATGTCGAACAACTGGAGCACAATCTGATCAGTGTGTCTCAAATCTGCGACAATGACAATCATGTCTACTTTACCAAGAAGGAAGTATTGATTCTCAAATCGAGAATTGAAATTCCTGAGGACCTGATACTGATGCGCGCACCACGAAAGAAGAACACGTACATTCTGGATATGAATAACACCGACAACACCTCCGAATCAACATGTTTACTGTCAAAGTCTACCAGTGAGGAAGCAATGATTTGACACAGGAAGATGGCTCATTTACATTTTTGAAAGATGAACGAAATAACCAAGAAAGGGCTAGTCAACGGAGTTCCTTTGAAACGCTTTGAGTATGAGGATAAAGGCGTCCCATGCAAACTTGGAAAACAACACAAGCAACCTCACAAGCCCAAGGCCATTAACACAATTGAGACACGATTTGAGTTGATGCACACTGATCTATTCGGCCCCATTAAACAGCGAAGTTTTGGCGGAAAATATTAATGTTTGGTAGTCACCGATGACTACACTCGTTATTCGTGGGTCTACTTTTTGGCTACTAAGAGTGAAACAACTGGTACACTGATTACCTTCTTCGACATGATCAAGAATGTTTACAAAGCCAAAGTCAAACGCCTACGAAGTGATAACGGCACAGAACTCAAAAACTCCACCATGACTTTCTACAGTCTTGCAAATGGGATAGCTCAACAACACAACGCACCTTAAGAACCTCAACAAAACGGAGTCGCCGAGAGGAAGAACAGAACATTGATCGAGGCCGCACGTACAATGCTAGCTGACTCGCACCTCCCAATCATGTTCTGGGGGGAGGCTGTTAACACAGCATGCTATGTCTTAAATCGAGTGTTAACTGTTAAACGGTTTGATAAAACTAGTTATAAATTACTCAATAGTCGTAAACCGAATCTTGCTGGTTTGGAACCCTTCGGGGCTCTATGTAATGTTTTAAAAAAAAATCACACCACTAAATTTGAACCTAAAGCTGTCCAGGGATACTTTCTTAAATATGTTGAAGGTTGTGCAAACAAACGCGTTTACCTAAAACTTGCACGAACAGTGGATGTCGTTTTCAACTTGGAAATAACTAGTTATAACTTTGAAAAACAAAACGGTCCAACAATTTTCTTTAACTATGATTCGTTGTTTGAGTGGTTTAATCTTTCCTCTAGTGTGACATATCCAGGATCAGAAGAGGACCAGAGTTTCTCTTATGATGATGAGGACTCCATCTTTCCTTGCTCGCCTGAAATTCAAGAAATTGTTGATGAAGCTGTTGAACCCGAACCTCAAGCCGAAGATCAAGTTGATGATCAAGTTACTGAACCAGAAGATGTGGAAGAACCACAAGTTGAAGACCAGGAATTCCACCCCGCTCATGATAATTCTGACCATGAAGACTACATCAATGATCCCCCAGAATCTAGGATCCACAAGATTCATCCCCTCGGGAATATTCTTGGATATCCGAACGCAATTGTTCAAACAAGAATGCAGCTAGAAATTCTTCAAGGGATGTATGCGACAACTATATAATCAGAGGAGTATAACAACTGTCGATTCTTCTGTTTTGTTTCTCAAGAGGTTCCTGCTAACATCCATATGGCTCTCAAAGACGCAAATTGGGTGAATGCTATGCAAGAGGAATTAGCACAGTTTGAAAAGCTTTGTATCTGGACACTCGTGGAACTTCCAAATGGATTGTATGCAATAGGCACCAAATGGGTTTTTCGGTGCAAACGAGATGATCGTGGAATTATTACTCGGAACAAAGCCCGACTTGTAGTGCAAGGCTTTAATCCGGAAGAGGGATTAGATTTTCAGGATGTTTTTGCTCCAGTCGCTCGACTTGAGGTAGTTTGCCTCTTCCTGGCTTACGCCTCTCATATGGGAATTATAGTCTATCAGCTTGACGTTAAGAGTGCTTTCCTCTACGGAAAAATCGATGATACAGTCTACGTTCAATAACCACCTGGGTTCGAAGATCCACAACACCCAGACAAGGTTTACAAGCTTAACAAAGCATTGTATGGTCTTCATCAAGCCCCTCGGCTATGGTATGGCACAGTGTCTACCTTTCTCTTAGAAGCCGGTTTCAAGAGAGGACGTATCGATAGCACACTCTTCATCAAAGAATCGCCCAAGGCTAAACTCTTAGTTCAAGTCTACGTGGACGATATCATTTTCGGCTCAACTGATCATCAAATGTGTAAAGATTTTGAAAATCTCATGAAAGATAGATTTGAGATGAGCGCAATGGGAGAAATGAAGCTCTTTTTGGGATTACAAGTTGAGTAATTGAGTGATGGAATGTTCATTCATCAATCCAAATATGTTACTGAGATGCTTGAAAAGTTCAACATGACCGATTCTAAGTCCATCGCCACTCCCATTCAACAGCAACACAATCTGGAACCGAATGCACAGAATGATCCTGACGTGGATCCAACAGTCTATCACGACATGATAGGCTCTCTTATGTATCTCACTGCATCTCGCCCTGATATAATGTTTACTGTTTGTTTATGTGCTAGGTTTCAAGCTTGTCCGAAGATGTCTCATCATTCTGCAGTCATGAGGATTCTTCGCTACTTAAAAGGCCGACCGCGGCTGGGACTCTGGTATCCCAAAGGAAGCGACCTCTTTCTCGAAGCCTTCACCGACTCAGACTTGGGAGGTTGCAATATCAACCGTAAATCAACCTCCGGTGGTTGCCAATTTCTGGGAGGACGTCTCGTGTCCTAGCAATGCAAGAAACAGACCACTATTTCCGTATCCTCGTGTGAAGCAGAATACATCGCTGCAGGTTGTTGTCTGTCACAGGTTCTCTGGATTCAACAACAGATGCTGGATTACGGTCTATTACTTACCTCTACTCCTATTAATATAGATAATGAGGCTGTTGTATCTGTCATTAAGAATCCAGTTAAACATAGTAAAACAAGACACAAAGATTTTAAGCACCACTTTATTCGAGACTATGCTGAAAAGAAACTAATTGATATAGTAAGAGTCTCTTCCGAAACGACATGATGAACTCAAGGATTCGAGATAACGAAACTTTTGCTTCTGACTCTAAGTCTGAAATCGGGTTTAGGAACTTTAAACGTCTAAGGCGCATTAATAATCTTCAAATGGATTACGTTTAAATTCCAGTGTCTTGTGGCCCTTCGTCTTCTAGTTATTTTCAGTAGCGTGGTTTGCACGTATTTAAAACCTTTATTTCTTATATTAAACGACTTAACTTTGTTTGTTCCAATAAAGGTTGAGATTAGATTTTTGTTACGAGTCATATGTTGCGCTCACAGATGGGAAACGCTCTTATTAAATCATAAATTTTATTGGTGTGTTAATAAGTTTTTGAATTCACATAAGCGGCCTTTGAAATCTGAGTCAGTATACCTTTGGGGTGCCCTTGTTCCCCTAGCCACCTAAGGCCTTACTTGGTTTGGGATCGGTTGGTAGAAAGCTTGCTATAGGGTTTCATAGAAAGTCGCATAATTCACTAACCTTATAAAACTTCATAGAAGTTGGTCATTGACTTGCACAAAATAAACCAATCCGTTATACAAAAAATGTTTTCAAATTTAATCCGAGCTATCCCTTCGCCAGTTTCATATGCTGCCCTTGTCTAGGTTGGTAACCACTCCATACCACTCGTACCTTAAAACACTTCACAAATACCTTGAGTGCATCCATATTTTTGTCGAATGTATGCTAATAACGGGCGCTTGTTAGCTTAGATTTAAAACAGTTTACTTGCAATTAAAATACTACTTTATGGCTTTGAGACTGAATGGTTAAATTGGACAAACACACAAACATGGGTTTAAATTTAACTGTATTTGATTCCCTTTAATGTATCAAATACAACGTTCCGATAAGCAAGCTGATCGAATCATTAATTTTCATGTTGTATACTACCGATAAATGTACACTATTGTATTCTTATGTTTAATTATATTTTTTAGATAGCTATTTTTTTTTTCTTTTCTTATTAATTATTTTAGGTAGTTAATTTTTTAATTTTTAGGTTGAGTTCTATTAAGAGGTTTAACGTCGGTTAACTTATTTCGTTACACAAAAGTCCATTGGGCCTAAATCTCTTGGCCCATTCTCACAGGCCCATGGTAGGCCTGTATAAGCTCAAAGGTGAATCAATCAAATTCACTTTTCACTTTTTACTTCTCTCCACACGAACAAGAATCCCTCTGCTCGACGAAGCTTTTCCAAGTCAGGTTCGGTCAAATCTTCATACTCACGTAAGATTTTCGTTTACTCTTCATCATGTTCGTGGTTTTTGGTTGCATATTTAGGATTTTAGCTTGATGTTCGTCGAAATCCTTAGAATCTGCCCAAATTTTGCCTTTATGATCTTTAAGATTGTTGTTAGTGTTTATCATGCTCGTGAGAAATTCTTTAGCGTTGGCCAGTTTTGGATCATGTTCTTGAGAAATCCATATGTTTTGCTAAATTTTTGATGAAAATCTTAGGATTAATGTTATGTTCGTGTGATTTGTGATGATGTTCATGAGACTTAGTAATGTTCATAGGAGCCCAGGTTTATCATGTTCGTCTCACTTTGTTTATGCCTTGGAGGAATCTTTAGTGCTCCCACGAACATGCAAGTTCATGGGACTTTTCATACCCACACAAGTTCGTGGACTTCCACGAACATGTATGTTCGTGGCATATCATTTTTCACTAAGTAGCAAGTTCGTAGACTTTTTGATAACATGTTCGTGGGAATTGTGAGCACTTAACTTTTTCCACGAACATGTATGTTCGTCACACTGCAGGTTCGTGAGTACTTAAACATTTTTTCAACGAACATGTATGTTTCGTCACCTTTGACGAACATGCAAGTTCGTAGGCATTTCACAGTTTTCAACGAACATGTTTCACGAACATGTGTGATGAACATGCAATGGAGAAAATGCAATGGCGAACTTTTGTTTGAACGAACATGTGTGCTCGACGAACATACATGTTTGGCGAATATGCATGTTCGTGGCCTATATGTCTAATTTGTTTATCTTTTCAGATTTTACAGATGGCTCAGCGAATCTTTGATAAAAGGCATAATCAAGCTGTTAATTTGGCAACGGATTCCAGTCAAGCAGTTCATTTTCGTCATGTACTTCTTTTTTTACAACGCTCTCGATTGTCTTATATTCTTCAGGAAGATGTGCCTATTATACTACCATTGGTTCAAAAATTCTACAACACTCTAGAGCATGTGGAGTTAACTCATCCTGTGACACAAGAGAAAAGGGACGGATTACGAGCCGTAGTCCATGGTCGAGAAATCATTATCACAAGTACTCGACTGCGTGAAATCTTCCAACTTGGCAGAGCATCTCAAGAACGATCTGCTTCTCTACTCGGTCAACGATTTCTTGGGCGTAAACTGCCTCTTATGGGCTATTCTGGCCAGTTGCCTACAAATCATTACCACAAGGGCAAATTTTACGGTCAATGGCGGTATCGTTTTCACGTTATAGTCTCGGTTTTCAAACCGACAAAAATCGGGCACGATACCATGGATACCCAACTCATGTTAATGCTCGTCTGCTTGATTCTTCACAAACCATATCCAGTTGCCAACTACATCTACCAGCAACTACAGAATGAGCTTTTCCATCCTAAGCCTCTACTGCTCTATCCAAGGTTTATCATGCTTCTCATGTCGCACTTTGTGCCAGAGCTTCCATCGCTGGTCAACGCGTAAAAGTCAGTCTGGTCGCCGGTAAAATCTTCCATTCTTGTCTCAAACATCACCCTCGAGCTACAAGCGAGGCTCAAGCTCATGAGGCCCCTTTATTTGGGGCTCTCATTGATCCTAATTTTGTTGACCTCGATCATGATGAGGCCTCTGAGGAACTGCATACTGGTCCTTCCACTTCGGCGCCTGCTCCACCAGTTTCTCATGGAGAGTCTTCCCGACCTCAGCTAGGGAACCAGTTCCCATTGCTCTTGATTCTACCTCGAGCGATGAGATTTATGCGGAAATCGAAAACTATCGTGGTACTTCACCCAGGAGTCCACCGATGTCGGTCATTCACGAGCAGCCAGCTGTTACTCCACCGGGGAGTCAGCATACTGAGATTACAGAGGTTTTGGCCACTAACATTGACGCTGATGCTAATGCTGATGCTGCTGCTGGAAATACTGAGGAGATTTCTGCCCAAACTGAGGAGCTCAATCTCGATACAGAGGATCAGGACGTGGTCACCTCACACTTTCAACTAGTTAATGTCCAAGAGCCCAGCACTGGGAAACGGCCTTTCCCCGAGGACGATGACTCTGAATCTTCCTCCACTACTTTGGTCGGGCGGCCTAAGAAACGTCAGGCCACAGAGCCTCCTATCCAAGAGCCTGTTCATGATGCTGCTCCTCCCACTACTAACCTCCATGATTTACATATTCTTGTTTTGCAGCTTTCTTTAGAAGTTGCGGATTTAAAGAGATCGGATGCAGAGAAATCCAGGCGCATTTCAGCCCTCGAGGCCCAAGTTCGGGAGCTTTCAAAGCGCCCATCTGCTTAGGGGGAGAATACGTGCAAGGATAATACTCTCAAGCTCACATGGAGAGATGATCAGGATGATCCCAACGCCGAGAGATCAAGAGAGCAGATTGGCACAAGTTCTCAAGCGATGGTGATCTTCAAGGCATCTGGAAAGGGGAGCAACAACAACAGCAACAACAACAGAAGCAACAAGCATTTGGAGATGATTTTGATACAACAAATGATGATGATCTATGGGAAGTCGATGAAAGGGCAAGCAGTGAACAGATTGGTGGTGATGAACATGTGTTTGAAGAAATAGTAAATGTTGAGGATTACAGCGCGTGAGACAAAGCAAAAGTTAGTATCAAACCGAGTCTCGAAGAGCGTAGGAGTTGGTTTCGTCAACTCAATATGAAGAAGCAAGAAAAGGTGATTCAAAAATTCTTCACCAAGAACTCAGATCGTTAGCCGCATCTAGGAATCATTAGTTGGTTGTTTGATTCAGAGCTTAATGTGTTCATTATCAAGCGGTTCGATGGAGTTCAGTACGTGGGCAAAAAGCGAGAGAACTTCAACTCATTCTCGAAGTCTGAGCTCATATGTCTATCAAGACTTCCGCTAATCAATCGCGGAAATGATGAGTGGGCAAGATGGCTAGAGGGTATTATTAGAAAAGAAGGAAGTACAAGTACATTCAAGGAGCTTCAGCCAGCTAAAGGAAAGTTCATGATCCACAAAAGAAAGATCAATCAAGGAACTGGCAAGCCTGCAACAAGAATTGTTTATCCACCGATTGCTTGTATGTCCAAGATTCCGCTGAAGAACTTTGGACGAGATATCTTAGCAGATCTTTACATGTGGGTTGTGGATACTACTACAGGTGAAGCAGTGATGTACAAGAAAGATGATGAATACGAAGATGGGATGACTGAGATACTGCGAGTCGTTGATGCGACTCAATTTGCAACTCTGACACTGAATGATTTGCAGATTTTGAACAGGTATCGTATATATGCAAGAGATAGTTGGGCGGACCTTGGTAGAGATTACCAGCGTATCGTCACCGGTTGTATAAATTTGGGAGTAAATGCAGATAGTGACATTTTGCATAGAGAATAGAAGCAACAGTCAAGGGGGAGTTTGTTAGTGCAGATATCAGATGACTTATTGTTCTATTGCTTTGTTATTTTGTAATTGTAATTACTTAGTGCATTTTGTAGTCCCACGAACATACATGTTCGTAGGCTTAGAGTTGTTGGGCTGGTCACAAACTTGCATGTTCGTGAGGCCCATTGAAGCCCTATCTGGCCGAACATGTCTCTCTATATAAAGAGACATTTAGGTTAGTTTAGGGTTGATGGTTTAGAGAGAGAATTCTGAGAGAATACTTTGTATTTGTAACCGAGTTTATTAATCAAAGTATTTGGAATTTGGTATTTCGTTTTTGTTATTATTTGCTTATCGATTATTTACTTGTGCTCATACAAGTGATTACGAGTTTCCACATTGTGACCAGTTGGATTAATCCTGTAGATCTGACCACTAGGACCTATAAGTTTTCCTTCATTTCATAATGTAATGTAATTTAATAATTAGAGTTAATTACATAATTGGTCCCTGAGTTTGTTTCAATTTAACGGGTTCAGTCCCTGGGTCGAAAATCATTCGGGTTCAGTCCCTGAGTCATCAATTTAGATACAAGAATAGTCCCTTTGTCACCTAAAATGACTAAAGTACCCTTAATAAATAAATATTAATTTATATATCAATTTAAAAAATAAATAAAAATTAAAACACTAATTGTCCTAATCCAAAATCACAACAACCACAACAAAGTTATAGGGTGATTGTTGTGAGAGCTATTGTCCGCGGATCATTCGATTCCTTTTCTCTTGCTTTCTCTTCATCTTTCTTTTTCTATTAATCACAAATTAAACAATCAATTAATCAATATATATATATATATATATATATATATATATATATATATATATATATATATATATATATATATATATATATATATAATACCTTGGCAGCTAGTTTAGATGGATCAGGTTTAGGTACAACATTCAATTGCATAGCTTGTACATATTTCTGAACATTTTTACTCTTATTCTTATTCTTGAGTCCAAAAGTTTTGTCTTCTACTAATTTATGCTTCTTCGCTACCTCCGCTTTCGATGCTTTTGGAGGTATTGTTCTTCAATTTGAATTGATTTTTGTTGCTGAATTTGGATCGCTTGATTTATTGATTTCGGAAATTAGGGTTTGGGATGTTGACGGTGGAAACTGCTGCTACTTGCCTTGCTGATTTCTTGGGTTGGAGGGGGAATAATGAAATAGGATAAGGTTTAACGAGGATAATTTGCAGGTTTTTTTTTTGGTTATTGTGATTTGGGATTAGAATAATTAGTTTTTTATTTTTTATTTAATTTTTAAATTGATATATAAATTAATATTTATTTATTAAGGGTATTTTAGTCATTTTAGGTGACAAAGGGACTATTCTTGTATCTAAATTGATGACCCAGGGACTGAACCCGAATGATTTTCGACCTAGGGACTGAACCCGTTAAATTGGAACAAACTCAGGGACCAATTATGTAATTAACTCTACTAATTATATAAGGTAAGTTGCATATATTTGATTATATCTATTTAATATCCAATTGCTCTATATTGACTTATAAAGCTTTTACCACCGATTTATGGACGTCGAGTGCTAATTGTAGTGGCTTTGGCTATTTGCAGGATATTATCTCATTTCTAACTGGTATAGTCGGGCTAATGATTGTGAGGTAGATTCTTTTTCTAACTAGTATAGTCGGGCTAATATAGATTTCGTAAGTTTCGGACACTTGAAAATCGTTGGAATAAGTGGCGAAAGCTTAACCGAAATATGAAAATCTGTTGGAAAAATTTCACTCTCTTTGTAAAAACTCGTATTTCATGAATTCATTTCTAACGTGAAAACGAAGTATATCGAAACTTCACCTTTTTTTAGTGAAGCTTGAAATTCAAAGTTTCCATTCGATATTGATCTAAATAGTATATTGATAGTTAGATAAACGTAGCCGAGCGTGTAATCTAACACGAGCAAATTATCTTCTAACTTGATTTTCAAGTCTCCTAACTTGTTCTTCAAATCTTATAGTTGTAATATCGAAAATACGAGATCTTGAAGAGGAAGTTATCAAGATATATTCTTGTTTCCACCCAGTGAACTCCGACACTAGAACAAGATTGTTTATCTTGAATAACTACACCAACAAAAGTTACTTTTATTGAACAAGATTATCTTGATTAACTACCTTATAATCATGACTAATCCATGATCCATATTAAGTTAGTGCTTTTAAAAACTGTTAAACACGACTTGCCTCCCGAGAAACACTATGTTAAAGTTTGAACTTCTTCCTCGGATTTGATCATGTAGGGAAACCCAAGCTCAATTGGTTTGCACCATTTAAAGCTCCAATGATACGGTTATGGATGGACAAGAGGTGATACTTATGATTGGTAATGAAGCCTATGAAGGAACCATGGTTAGGGGGTTTGCTTGGTCACTACTACACCTTCGAGAGAACAACAAACGATGAAAAACGCTTCTTGAGCGTGACAGTGTCGCAATCATTGATAACTGCGTCGCAGGGAAGACAATTGCATGGCTCGTAGTGAAGACAATTTTCAGCAAAACGGTTCTAGAAACTTCCCGTTGCGTACCTGCATGTCGGCCAAAACCGAATTTTTATGTTTCCTTTTTCGTATTTCAGGTTTCTTTTGTTTACCATATATATATATAGGACTTATTTTATTGTTTAGAACTCAGATTTTGATTATATTGTTAAGGTTTTAACATTTTTCTTTGATACTGATGCTTCAATCATCAATTTGTTTCATTATTAGATAGAGTTATCTAGTTTTGATTCGATAAAAAATCAATAGGTCTTGATTGTGTTATCATAATTCTGTTTTAGATCGCGTTATCTACGATTGAATTGATTAATCAAGTAATAGGTATTGCTTGATTGTCACCGTTGGTTGATTTATAGGTCTAAATCAATCAACATACTATCTTTTACTATTATTCCGTTGCGAATTCGTATCATTAGTGGTATCAGAGCCACACTTGGCTCTTGATTTTCGTTGGGTGAAGTTTCGATCGGTATAAAAATTAATAAAAAATAAAAATCGATTTTGGTTTTGATTGTTGGGTTTCGATAATAACAAAGGGATAAGAAGATGAATTTCCATGATCCAGATTTATTGATGAATCTTCGTGAAGCGTTAAGGAAGGTCAAGATGGTCCTAAAGATGTTAGGATAACGGAGGAATTACCGGAATTTCTAGGTGGAGCAGAGTCGGAAGAGTACATGGATTTGGAAAGAAAAATTGACCGGTGGTTCGATTTCAATGATTTGGATGATAAAAAGCGTTGCAAGTTTGCTATTAGTCGATTGGGAAGTGGTCCTTCGTTGTGGTATGGAGTTTCGAAGAATGAGCGAATAAGAGTTGGAAAAGAAAAGATTACTTCTTGGGAGTCCTTGAAGCGTAAACTTTTGATAACGGTATGTTCCATTTAATCATCGCTTTGAAATTTTACGTGAATTCAAACAAGAAAAATTAGTTATGGAGGAATATACAATTGAGTTGTCTTTAATGGGAGAGATAAAGAAAATAGAGGATCAAAAGAATGTGGTTAATTGGGGTTATGGTCATTAGATCATTGAATGTGCTACGAAATATTTGAAACACATTGGGAATGGAAATCATCTCAATAGGATTCACTGTTAGATCATGATGAGTGTTTAACTTATAAATCTGTTCCGGCATTGATTCCTATGATGAAGAGTACGATAATAAGCATTCTCCGGTTTATGATGATAGTGATGGAGAAGAAGAATTCGTTGAAGAATTATTTTGTTTAGATAAGTCTGACTTGGTCCGATGTTGATGACTGTTCTTCAAAGAAGAATTTTGTCAACGTTGATCTTGTTCAAGATTTTTCATCGATTTATATGTCAAGCTATAAAGATCCATACTTATATGAATTTGAAAAATCTGATATAGATGGCGTTAATGATTTAGTTTCGTCGATTGCAAATGGAGCTACGGTGGTGGTCGTTAAGGCAAGTAGCGTGGATTTTGGGGACTTATTAGACAAGGAACAATCCGAATAGTTTGAGTTGACGTTTATTTGGAAAAGCTTAAGAAGATGAAGACTAACGTATGTGGTTCATGTCAAATAGCTTATGGAGTCTCAAAGAAAATGTAAATCATGGTCCTTGTGTTTGTTCAAAGTATTGTTCCTTTTGACCCCGGTGAAATTCATGCTACTATCGTTTTTGGTGATTTGTCTATTCATGGTAATTCGGAATTGAGGACAATTCCTTTTAAAGGAGGAGGGTATAATACGTTTATGGATGGACAAGAGGTGATACTTGTGATTGGTAATGAAGCCTATGAAGGAACCATGGATAGGGGGTTTGCTTGGTCACTACTACGCCTTCGAGAGAACAACAAACAACGAAAACGCTTATGGAGCATGACTGCGTCGCAGTTAAGGCGATTGCCTCGCAGTCATTGATGACTGCCTCGCAGTGAACACGATTTTCAGAAAAACGGTTCTTGAAACTTCCCGCTGCGGCGCAATAGCTCCTTACTGCGACGCAATAGCTTCTTACTGCTCCGCAGTACCTGCATGTCCGCCAAAACCGAACTTTTATGTTTCCTTTTTCGTATGTTAGGTTTCTTTTGTTTTACCTATATATAGGGACTTATTTTATTGTTTAGAATTCAGATTTTGATTATATTGTTAAGGTTTTAACCTTTTTCTTTGATATTGATGCTTCAATTATCAATTTGTTTCATTATTAGATCGAGTTATCTAGTTTTGATTCGATAACAAATCAATAGGTCTTGATTGTGTTATCATAATTCAGTTTTAGATCGCGTTATCTAGGATTGAATTGACTAATCAAGTAATAGGTCTTTCTTGATTGTCACCGTTGGTTGATTTACATATCTAAATCAATCAACGTACTATCTTTTACTATTATTCCACTGCGAATTCGTATCATCTAAGTTGAAGAAAAGTGAAAGGAGGAGTGTCGAAGCGGTTAATTCTCAGAGATATTGATATATGTAGTCATTTTCGGGACAGGCTCAAGTCTACCTCCTCTTCAAAAATGTTCGAAACTATCATCTTGGAAGTGTCAAGATTCATGTGAATGGGCTCGTCCATGAAATGTGGTGAATCATTCATTCTAGCAAAAATAAAGGCAATTAGTGATCGTTGTAATGCCCCATTGTATCTTTAATATATAATAAAAGAGAGGCTTTAAATGTCACATGGCAAAGTAATGTCCGTTGGATGAGTTAGATATTTTGATTTCAACCGTTAGATTAGATTGATGATGTCATCAAATATTTTTTTCATTTACACCCTTATACAATACATAATTGCATTCTTTCTTCAATTTCACACCACTACAATAAAAAAATATTTGTCTCTTATTGGACTATGATTTACCTTATTATTACTATTATAAAATCTCTTAATACAAAATATTAAAATATGTGTATAAACGTAAATGTATATATGTTATTATAGCTATAAATAACATGTGTATAAACATAAATATATATTTGTTATTATACGTGCAATATTGTTGACTCATAATAACTTAAAAGAACAAGTTCATAAACATAAAGTTTACGATTCAATTTTTTGTCTATATTTACCCGCGCTATCGCGGGACAATAATCTAGTTCTTCATGAAAGTAAAACTAATATGAAACGGAAAAATGGTCACGCAATTAAAAAAAGTTTAATTAATCATGTTTTTATTTATATAGGAAAAGGGTATATAAAGTGTGGGCTTCCAAAGTTTTTGATGGGGACCAATTTTGTGGAATGTTTCTATGGCTTCATAGTCCATTAACACGCACCGTTTGTATTTGAGATTTATTAATTTGCAACAAAATATTGTATATTTTTTGAGCTTAGGATTTTAGCTTCTTATTACAGTAGAAATTCGATAAATTATACTCGATTAATTAATAAACTCGATAAATTAATATATTTTTATGGTACCGATTCGAAGTATCATTGCATTTTTATACTCGACTAATTAATAATTCTTTTAATTAATAAATTTAAGTGGTCCCAATAACATTAATTTATAGAGTTTCTATTGTATCTTTATCGACTTAAAACAACTAAAATCTTATAAGGTATGCCCCTCACATTATATTTATCCTACTTTTCTTATATTTCCCTAACATATAACAATGGTGAACCTTTTATTCTCAATATCATCATCATCATCTTAACAACACTAACTTATTACTATGATACTCCATATTTCCTATCTAATCGGTTCATTCATCATATCTTATCTTTTATTTTTCTATAAAGTCATCAAATTCCTTTATAATTTGCCGCAACTCGGGTCATTCAAATTCCAGTTGAACGTTGTGATGTATTTGCAAATCGTGTTTGATCATTCAAAGTGATGTAATTAGATGTACAAGATTTTCGGTTCAAGGGTTATCAAGAAATGGCATGGCCTTAAATTAATACCAAAAATCTTATTGTAATAGGGAGTACATATTTGTTTAGAAATCCATTTTATATCCCTCTAAAATTCTTTATAGTAATCATCATAATTAACACAGTCATTTGTCGCACACTATACTCAAGTCAACATAACAAATGTCCTTTAATAATATTTAAAGTTAGATATATAGATTTCAAGATATTAGCTAAACTCGTCAGTTGGGTCTTTGTATTTTGGTTTACACGGCTTTTTTTTACCACTCTACTTGTATGTGGTTAACATAAAGTTTGAATACCTACTTATAGGTATACACTCAAAACTTAAACACGACATGACGACAACCATATGTGTGTTATCATAACATGTAAAAATGTTAAGATAAATTATACACATTCTAGTATATATGTAGCCATTGGAAACCCGATTTAGGTTGGGTTTTTGGGAATCGGTTTAAAACCGGGGTTTTTTTGCACTTTCTTTTTTTAAAAGTATAGCCTTTTTTATCGTTGATTACCATTTGTTGTGTTTTTTTCTTTACCATTTAGTATAAATAGGTATGTAAGGTTTGATTTAGTCACAACACTCAAACATTCTCAAATCATTCTTGAAACAGTAAAAACAGACACAAAACGTATGATAAACGATCTTAAAAAGCTCGAAATATTATCAATAATCAAATGGCAACTCAAAGTTTTTCCGTTTCCACCGGTGTTGGTTCTACGTATTACAAACAACCCGAAATAAGAATGTTTAATTTCCGGTTAGTGAAGAAGATATTGATCTCAATGAACAATGAAGTTACGAATTAAGTTTTGTGTTAGGTGTGTTTAGTTTATTAAATAATTGAATATTAATCTTATGAAAATGTGTTTCAACTATATGTTTGATGAATAATAAGTTTATGTAATAAAAGTCGAAGTTTTTGAGTTTATTTAACAAAACACGAATTACTTAAAAGAAAAAAAAAAACCCGGTTTGGAACTGTTTTTCCAACCCTAACCGGTTTCTATAGGTTTTAGTTTCTCACCTCCGTAACCAAACCCGTCCCGAACCGGTTTTCCCCCAAACCATGTTTCAACCTTTGACCAAAACCCGGTTCGATTTTTCGAAACGGCAAACCCAATTTTATACACCTCTATTTGTAAGTAACTAACTATCACTTTGCAAAATGTTAAAAGTTGATAATAATGAGTTGAGTGTTTTCTTAGACTAGTCCGAGCCATGGTGTTATCCCCGCGTTTTGGCCGGCCATAACGCCGTTAATGGCTGGGAGCACGACGTTATGGCGGTGTTTAGGTGGCGGTGTTGCCTGAGCAACGCCGCGTTCTTGTTTTTTTTTCTTTTCTTCCAATCTGTCATTTATACATATATATACATATATATAAATATGTATGTATCATAAATATATATATATATATATATCAAAGAAGAATGGAGGGGGAGAAAAAAAGAAAAAAATTTCGATGGATTTCATTTGTAGGTTTTTTTAGAGGAAAGAGAAAGGGTAAGAAAGAGACAAAAAAAAAGAAGCCAAATTCGTTTTTTTTTTAATAAATGTTATTGATTTTATTTTTATTTTCTTTAATATAAATGTTATTTATGATTTATATAAAATGTATTTTGTATTTTATTTAATTACTTTTGTATAAAAATTATGTCATTTTTTCTTATTAATGTATTTCTTATTTATATTAATGTATTATTTATTTTATAAATATATTATTTTTATATTAAGTAAAATAAAAATAAAAAAAGCTGGTGGGTCCCAGATTTTGATGTTATGGTTGGGGGTTTAGTGGTGTTATGTTATGTTAGTGTTATGCTGACGTGGCACCGGATAACATCAAAACCGGTGTTATGAATGAGAGTGGTCTTATTCATTTGTTAGAATATTAATAGTATACACAATACTAACATAGATAAAGTTCGCTACATTTTTATTCACTTAACCCCATAATTTTTTTGATCAAACGACCTCTTTTCAAAAAGCGGCACATATAACCAAAATAGATGGCATAACTTTCGATTAACTTCCTTAAATAACTAATAAGAGCTCATACGCTCATTCAAAAAGTTTGATGAATAAGCTAAAAACAGACAAAAGATTTTACAAACATAGAAGATAAACCCTTCTACATCCCGAAAAATAAACATCCCTAAGCTCAACTACAGTTTCAGATTTTACAGCCATAGAAGGATCCAATTTGTTACCAACCTTTCACCAAACCAATGGTGAATAAACATCTAGTATTTCGACTTATCAAGTCTGTTTGGTTCAATGATACGCCAAAAGATGAGTCTCGCAAAGATCATGGCTAGACAGCTACATATATTAGCGTTATATGAACTTTATAGGTTGCAACCAAAAGGCACGACATGCACATTGATGGCCGGCTATTAATTAAGAAAGCCGAAAAATAAACAACCACTTATAAGATAAACCCTTTTAGCTCAAAATAAACCGTAGAAAATTAGTTATATCATGTTACATCATCAGAATAGATCAAATTCAATGTAAAATGTAGCATTTAGTGTATGAATACAAGTCTCGGTTTTGGCTCAAATCATCTTGATACCAAAATAGTGATACTTACCCATATAATTAAAAGATGCCAAAAACATGAAGATATTAGTAAATGGGTGATTATTAGACAAGATATATTATGGTAGGTGGGTTGGGTTGGGTAGGGCATATGATGTTTGTTTGGTTCGATATTATTTGGCTCTATCTTGAATGATATCAAATCCCATTTCACTTGGATCAGTTGCTTGGACTTCATAGTGGATCCCATCCAATACTCTTCTTAATCCCTGCTTTGATGTTGCATACAATATTTTTGCTCTTATCTTTGATGCACTTGGAGCCCTATATATAACAATAACCATAATGCATGAAAATTATATATATATATATATATATATATTTTTTAACGGTTATGTTAGTGATTTGGGCCACAGTGACATCCAATTGGGCAGTATACAACCCACGAATCTTACACTAAAGTTGGTTATCTCCTAATATGACCTCTCTTAGGAGCAAACCATCTCCTACTAATTAGGCAATATATTCTACCAAAATTGCTAAATTCAATGTGGTTATAAATATTATTATTATTATATATATATATATATATATATATATATATATATATATATATATATATATATATATATATGATACAATTATAAAATCTTAAGAGTATCATCACATTGTCACTTTTATCATAAAGTTGATTGTCTTTTATTTCTCATCCTTACATTTCCATTGCTTTCATAGAAGTCAAAAGTGTCACCACGATCACTCAAGTTTTTGTCTTTTATTTTAATTAGTAGACACTTGTAATTATCATAAAATACGAGAAACTATTCATCACATTATACAAAAGTTGCTTCAGTTTACTTTTATTTCACCTCATAATGAACATTACTTGATATTGATTACTTTTATCTAAAAAACATGACTTGAACAACATAAATAAATAAATAAATAAAATAAAAATTAGGGTTAAAATTTGATGTTTTGTATATTTTACTTATTTTGCTATTTTGGTAGTTTTAGTATATTTTGTAATCCATGGATTTTCATTGCACTAAAATGTACCTCAATTTTAAGGAGTGATTCTTATTATAAATTTTTTTATTAGGCCTTATCTTTTGTTTAAAAAAAAATAAAAATAAAAAAATAACAAGACGGATCCAAAACCCGACCCAATAAACAATCCAACCTAGAAGTCTCGTATGAATCATACCAATTTCATAAAAAGTAGGATTTTATATATTGCTTAGATTTATTAGAAAAGGAAATCTAATTAAGTCAAACATTTGTGTAATTTGGTTGACACATCTTCTATACTAATAAATGAGAGTTGTCGCTTACATTATAAAGGTGATGTGTCAATTTTCTAAATTGTCCACTTACACAAGCTTATTAGTTGATGATGTCATATATTTAGATATAGATATTTATTAATTTTATTATGAATGTTATTTTAATATAACTTAATTATACAAAACCCGTGTATTACACGCGGAATAAACTACTTATTAAAATAAGAGTGATCTCCAAAAATACAGAACGTGTTTAATAACTTACACAAAAATAAACAACAGAAAAAATACTTAAAAAACAACTAATAAAACTATCAGTATCAATTCTTTCAAAACTATTTATAAATTTAGATTTCGATATGTTTCGGTCTATTAAAATTTTTATCCTATTACAAAAGGTAGATATTCAATACTCCTACGAGCACAAATGCCTTTTGGCCATCAAACAACTTTATACAATCGTTTCCCTGTTAATTAATCAAAATGTTTTAAATATTCCAATATAAACTATAACTAATAGATTAAATAATTGACAGTGAAATTAAATTAACGCTAGATTTTAATTATATAGGACGGTAGATGTAGGGGTTTTTACATGTTACATGGTCCAAAATTTAATTTATTTCTTAAAGACTAAGGATAGAAGAAAAACCCAATGCCTATATTATAAGGAAAAATAATTATTTCAAAATCATAAAGATGAATTCTAATATTCGATCATGACTTTTCCACTTTCTCTTTATCTTTTATCATTACCACTTTACTTTAATTTGGGTAAATATTTATGTTTTGAATCGCACAATTCATAACTTTACTATTTTAATCAGAACTATGCATAAAATACTATAATCATTCAATTTTAATGCTTAATTAGCCCTAAGATAACCATATATACTACATTTTGAATTGTAATATTACTACAAATACAATCATGAAAAAATTTCTTATCCTTTTCCTTCATTTTAACAGCAAAATATTCAATTATTATGAAAACGGGTTTTATTTTCTGCGTTTCATTGTGGGGATAAAGGTTAAAATAATTATTGATATATATGTAACAATAAAATGATAATATAAAAACCAAACCAGATACTATTCGTTAGGAAACTTAAGATAATTTATTATATAGGATAATGATAGTTTATAATTATAACTTTTTTAATGTTAATTGGATTGAATGTATAACCAACTTACAAATTTTAAAGTACGGGTATTTTAAGAAATATTTAACAACTTATTAAATTAAAATAATTTTAGTACTATATTTGTTTAAAAGGATTAATCAATAATTTAATATGAAAGAATATAATTATTATGGTGGGTGGTAGGACTAACCATGCAATAAAGAAAATCTTGCTTTTCCGGCAATTATCAACGGTGACAAAATCAAAATCGAAGACTGCATAACGGCAGTCGTCATCGGGCAAAGAGGCAGTGAGTTCGGGGTACCCTTCTCCGGATCCACCAACTTTATCGACAGTTACCAGCTTCGATTTCTCGTCGATTTTAAACACAATATATCGAAAGTTTTTCTTCCATTTCATTTCCATGAACGAGCTCTTGCATTCGTCCGCTACCCACATCCCCGTTGTCGCCTACAAAATGTCGAATAATAAAGATCATGTAATATGTATGTTGTTCAGCATGATCGACCTACTCAACAACTACAATATCGCATTTACTTAATTATTTTGGTAAAAGTAATTATATAGAAAAGTAAAAAACTTATAAAATTTTAGGTTTGTAATTAAAACTAATAACATTTTATATATAAAATAACGGGTTCATAAACAAAAACAAACTAAAATTCTATTAACATTACTTGATTAGTTGATAACGAGGGATGAGGGCCGAATTGAGTATTTTTTTTACAATGTAAAAAATTGTTATATTTATTTTATTTTGATATTTTTCTCTTTTAAAAACGAATTATGGCCACTCGATATGTACTAAATATAATTAAATTATAATTGGAAAGTACCATCTTGAAAGCCATAGCCATGGTGGATGATTGTGATGCCCGGCAGCCGGAGACGGTGGTGGTGATTTTAGAGAGAAGCGTGTGATTTACGGTGGCGGTAGAGTGTAAACAAAAGGTGAAGGGAAAAATGGAATTATGGCGCGTGGTTTTTATGGTAGTGCGTATGGAGTTTATATAAATATTTTATTATTAAAATGCCATTGTAAGTTAACTTAATTACAAGTTTGCTCTGCAAGCCATAAAATGGAACCCACTTTGGTTGAGTTTCTTTCGTTCGAGAATAATGGACACCAAAATGGTAAGGTGACCCGGCTGATCGTGTTGCCTACGTGACATGAACGAGAACACCAAGTATACGCTTGTCTCGTTCACGCGAATACAATAATCAAACGTCATAAGTACGTACGCTTACGTCAAGGCTATTAACGACTAGATTATCCTCGCTGACTTACGTTGACCGAGTGTCATGCATACGCATGCTTACATCATATACCCATTTATGGGTCATAAAATGACGGCCGATGGACTTGATCATGGCCCATGGCCCATGAATGGAAAATCTAATCCTCGCCTATAAATAGTCTTCCGATCATTGTCAGAATCCATTCAATTCCAATCATCATCGTCTTACACACACACACACACACACGTTCAAGAGGTTTTCTTACTCTCTTGTGTCATCTAGCTTAATCGTACGTCACCTTAGGCTCGCCAAGATCTTGGTAGGTTCGCACTGCCCTAGCAGGAGTTCGTATCGATTTAGCTAACACCCCAAACCCTTGAGCTCGTCAATCGTTGCTCAAACACCTTACTAATCACAAAAATCAATATAATAAAATTTTCAAGATTTAACTAAAATATCTCCATATAATTCTAAATTTCTAATAACCCCTTATTGATATAAAAAAAAAGAAAGATATAATAATCCCTTTTTAAATAAGTAACAAAATTTACTTTGTTATCAATTCCAGAAATTACATTATATTCACCATTTAATTTAAATATATTTCCAAAATTAATAATAACTTTTACATTTCCAAAATCGAAATAATAAAAAATCAGCTCTTTTTTATTTTTTCTAAAGATACTTAAATACAGTTTTAACTTTGTAAACTTTAAAAAGGAATATAATGGTTTCGTATTATTCAAAATTTTAAAACGCAGTTTCATGGTTTGCTAAATTTATTCTACAAAACCAAAACACAACTAGTGACTTACTATTTTTCGTTATTATATAATAGTTTGATTTTTTTTGTTTTGTTATTATTAGATCAACAAATATGTTTTTAACTTATAAATTTATTTTAAGTTCTACTATATGAAACCTAAAACTAATTTAAAATCCAAAATACTATTCGGTCATAATCTAAACTCATCCAAAAAACAAAAAAAAAACAATAAGATCATCAAATATGCTTTTAACTTATTAATTTATAGTTAAGCCTACTTATTGAACTTCAAACCAATTTAAAATACAAAATACTATTCGATTATGATCCAGTCTGATCTAAAAAATCATATAAGCAAATCATGTCTTCAAATCCAAATTATTCAATTGTGCAATACAATTTTATTCAAATAGTGAACACATCTAATTTACATGTCACTTTTTAAATCTAATATAAAATGTGAATATCAAACTTTCAATGTGAATTTTAAAACACAACAATATTATATGAGGTATAAATGTATAATATATATAGACCATGAATAAAAATCGAATTGGGGCGAGTTTTTATTTTTAGATTTTTTGGGCAAATGTTGATATTTTTAAGGTAAATTCAGAAGTGATTTGAAGACTAAATATGAATTTCAAAACTTAAATATGTTATATGATGTATAAGAAACAAAAAGAAAAGCCCAAAAATCATATGTCCAACTACTAAAATCACATGTGATTTCATTGTGATTTTAACAAAAAGATTATAGTTAACTTCAATGTGATATTGCATTCACTTTTGTTCATTGTGGGACATATTTTTTTTATTTATATTACCAAAATTTCTAACATAAGTTTATAAATAAAGAATCTAAAACTGATCGTGTGTACACACCGTTCTCAAATCAAGTTATCTTAATAAAAAATGAAACTTCAAAAAATATTGACCAATGAGAAACTTTTCTTATATAATCAATTTAATTCAATATTTTCAACCAATTTATTCAAATAACATTTCTTTTAATCAATCAATATGAATAATATCTCTTATAACACAATAATTTTCCAAAAACAATATTAACATTCATTTAAACCTATTTAGAAAATAATAATAAACAACTTATTTTCATCACTTTTGCCTCTCACTCTGCGTCTCGACATTTGTCATATTTTCACCACCATATACATGTTTCTCTCCATGTTTATTTATTTACTATTTATGAGATGAAAAAGAACAAACTTTTTAACTGATTTAAGATATGATTTAAGATATTGATACCCAATAAAAAAGATAACCATAACGTATGAAATCAAAATAATAAAAAGATTTATTATAGTTTAAACATTAAAATTAAAATGAACATTGTGAGCTTGAATAATAAAATTAGGGTTGATTTACTCGATGAAAATTACTAATGTCAAATTGAATTATAAAATGAAAACTTAACAAAGAGAAAATAACCACATTTACTTTTTTTTTTCTCGATACGTGACGTATTTTTTCTATTTAAATTAAAAGAATTTGTAAATAAGTTTATAAATAAATAACCTAAAACTGTTCGTGTATACACACGTCTAAGCTCTAGTATATAAGAAAGAAATTTGAAAAATTAGATTCTATTGACAAATACAAAGACTTCATTTCAATTGGTTTACAAAATCAATCTAATCTTTTCTTTTTAACAATTTATTCAATTTAATATTTTATATTTTTTAAATAAAAATTCCACCATTTTACTAAGATATCTAATAACCACCTTATTAATCAATTAATATAATAATAACACCCTTATAAAAAAAAGATATTAATAACCTTTTTCAAATAAATATCAAAAAGTTACATTGTTATCAATTCTAGAAATTTTCATTATATTTACGATATAAGAAAAATATATATTTCCAAAATTATTAATAACCTTTTAATTTGCAAAAATTAATAATAACAATCGTTTATCCTTCATTTTTTTTCAAAAATACCTTAATACATTTTTAACTCTGTAAATTTTAAAATGCAATTTATCGGTTTCCTATTATTCAAAATTTTAAAACACAATTTAATTTGCTATATTTATTCTACAAGACACACAATAACTTGCTATTTTCGTTATTATCAATATCTTTTTATCTATATTATTTAATTGAGTTAGCATGTAAAAATGATAGTTTTATATTTTTTGTTCTGTTATTATTCGATCAATAACTTAGTTTTTAACTTATTAATTTATATTCTCTCTATTATATGAAACCAAAAACCAATTTAAACAAAACATACTATTCGGTTATGATACAATCTCATTCAAAAAACTAAACAAACAATCAGATCTATAAATGTGTTTTTAACTTTTTAATTTATATTTTCTACTTTATAAACTCAAAAACAAATTTAAAATCTAAAATGCTACTATCCAATCAAATCTAAATAAATAAACAATGTCGTCAAATCCAAATTATTCATTGTGCAATTCAGTTTTATTCAAATAGTTAACATGTCTAATCTATATGTAACATTTTAAATCTAATATTGTCAGGATCGTATTAGTCTGAATAAACTAATAAGTTTGCTAACGATTAAGATCAAGATCTATTGAAGAAGTTCAGCAGCGGATGAACACTTCAATATTACGAGTTATCGAACAACTAATAATGAATAATGAATAAACAAATTATTGTCGAATTCTAAGCCTCAATTGCATTAATCAAAATTATATTAATACAACGTGTTTTCTATTCTTCAAGGATCTATCTATTTATAGACCTTGAGGCTCGTTCTAGATAAACTAGAATTCTACATCTATCCTTATCTAAACATTGAATAAGGAAACTTTAATTAATTAACAAAATCTAATCTAATTATAACTCTATCTAATTAGATTTGATTCTTGTAAGATAAGTCTTTGTCTTCCGCGTATCTTGGCTTTGACTTCCTTATCTTGATTCTGACCTTGTCCATAGTAACCGTAGTAACTCCATCTACCGTAGTAACTTTGCAATATGTTGAACAGCCGCACTAACTTGTTATGATATTCTTCCGTAGTAACTTCTTAATCGTCAAACTGTTTGATTAAGTTACTTTAACTTGTTTGTTAGGTTTCATTGTCTATGGTTAAACTATATTACTAAGTTATAACCCAACAATCTCCCCCTAACCTTGAACTTTTATGACACATCAAAAGTACAAGTTTCATGCTTCAACCGTATTAACTACTTCATTAATAGAGCAGTATTAACTATTACAACTACGGTTTTTACAAGTCAGTTTCAATCTTTTTGAGTAGGCCAGTCACTTTCTTGTCCTTTGTGTTCTTCCTCCCAGATTTGCAGTAGAATACTGTAAATAAGTTGATGTGCCAGTCTTGAATCATGAAGACCATTCAGCTTTACTTCAATCATCTCTTCTAAAGTCTTCAGCCCATGAGGATATTGCACATCAATTAGGAAGAACTCCATGGTTCCATGTCTTCTCCTTATTGAGTAGACACCGCTACGATCATATATAAACCATCTTATGACAGGATTATCTGGACCACCTTTCTTGAACACAGAGCTTTTCTTCTCATATCCTGGTTCAAACAGCCCACAGAGAACATCCATAGCAAGTTCAGTTCCAGACAAGGACTTCTTTTGATTTGAATACTTTGCCTTTCCTATGTGATACATTCTCTCTAAATCATCCCTGTCAAACAATCTGATGGTTTCATAGAAGGTAGGAAGTGTTTTCTTTGAACCATCTTGTCTTTTGACTTCATACTCTGTCCCACCAATATACTTCCAGTCAACAATCATTGGAGGTTTGACATTTAGTGGAGTAAACCTCAATCCTTCTTCATGATGAATATACTCAGAATATCCCATTGGTTTGAATTTGAGTTTATCTTCATCTCCCCCTTGATTAGCTGCTGGGGGATCTTGTTCCATATCTTTTGGTTCTTGTTTGACATCTGCAAATGGAACATCAGGATCTTCTGATTGAGAAGCAGTAGCATCATCTTCACTCATCCTTCTTCTTTTAGCTTGAGGAATGAATTTGGATTTACTTTTGACTCTTTTAAGCTTCTTTTCTGGTTGTTCCACAGGAGGGACAGTTTCTTGTGCCTGAAATAATTTTCTTCCTGTTCTAAGGGCTTCAGCTAACACCTTTTCTGCATTAAGCTTCTTTTTCTCTTCAAGCTTTGCAAGTGCTGCTTCCCTTGCTTTTTCCTTTTGTTTTTCTTCCTTCACTAAGTCAAGCATGTTGGCAAGCTTCATGTTGCCTAAAGATCTTCCACTGTGACCTTTGCTTTTGAGGTAAGCTGTGTACTTCTTTCTATCTTCAGCTACCTTGACTTGTGTAGGAGTAGGTTTGGACACTTTCTTCTTCTCAGGCTTGGCTTTGGCTTTAGCAAGTTTAAGCTCCTCTTCATGCATCTTCTGTGCCAGAAGCTCATCTTCTCTTTCCAAAGACTTTTTCAAACCCTTTTCTGCTAGTCTGTCCAAAATCTCATCATTAACCATCTCCTGAGCTTTGATTGCATCATCCTCTGCAATTTTAGCCAGTTTCTCCCTGTCTTCAGGAGTTGGTTCTTTGTTTAGCCTAGCATGAAGTGCATCGGCTTCAGCTATTTTTCTCAGTCTTTCTCTTTCTTCTTCCACTTTCTTCTCAACAGCCATCTTGAATAGTAATTCTGCTTGTTCTTGTTCTTTTCTAAGTAGCTCTATTTCTTCATTTGTCATACCTTGAAAATTAATAGCTTCCTCCTTGCTTTCAGTTTTTGACTTCACAACAGCAATGGATTTGCCTTTGTCTTTTTCAACATCAAGATCAACAACTTGTATCTTATTCTTCTTCTTGTCCACTGTAATGTATCCAACTCTACCTGTGGAAACAGAAGTACCTGTAGATTGTTCAGGTAGCTTGAGAGTAGGTTGTTTAGGTTTTTCACCTAAAGCAGCAGTTTCTCTTTGTCTTGCAACTGTCTTAGCTAGCAGCTTCTTTCTCTCTTCTTCTGCTTTTTCCTCTTTGATCTTCTGCAACTGTGATGCTATGGTGTCTTCATCAGCCATCACATTGATTCTTGACAATTCTGTTCTTATAAGAACATTTGCAGCTTCATCTTGATCAATAGTAGAAGTAGTTTCTGTTACAGAGGTGGAAGGAGTTGTAGCTTCTGTTTGAATTGCTTGTAGCTGTGAGAATCCTTGATTGAACGTGGGAAGAGTAGCTGAGAATAGATAGGAATGATCTTCCTCAGTTTCTGGTTCTGGAGCTGGACTAATGTTCATGTAGTCAGTAGCAACTTGCTCCATTTCATCAGTATCAACTAAGTCCGTAGCAACTGGACTAGTTGTCATGGGGTCCGCAGCAACTGGTTCAGTAGTAACTGGGCTTGTTACCATAAGATCCACCGTATCAACTTGATCCGTAGCAACTGGATCCGCAGTAACCATTTCAGCATCTTGATCCGCAGCAACTTTGGGTGAAGTTGTATCTTCCATTTCGTCTACTATTTCTTCAACCCTTTGCTTGTCTTCTTGCTGCTGATGCTCCCCCTTAAGTGGAGTATCCACTTCCATGTTTTCACCCTCTGCATCTATCACCATGTTGACATCAAAGTCAGTCTCCCCTTCAATTACACTATCTGTCTCCATCTCTTCATCTTGATTGGAGGTGGCAGTAATGACAGTGTCTGTGCTTGATTTGACTTCTCCCCTGCTTTCACCAGATGATAACACATCTATTTCTTTTCCCCCTTGTTGTCATCTGTGGGAGAGTCATCTGAAGAAGATGAACTGGAGGGCCTTGGTGAGTTGCCAGCATCTAGTGTGGTGATTCTTTTGGGCAGTAGCTGGACTGATAGTAACGATTGTTGTGCCAGAACCTGCTGCACCAAAGATGTTAAGGAGGACATCATCTCTTCTTGCTTTTCAACCCTCACCAATAGTTTCTGGTACATACCCATCAATTCTTTAAACTGACTACCACTACCCTCACCCCTTTCCTGTTGGGTACCAACAGGTGGAAGATCCTTGGGAATGGAGAAACTCTCCTGCCTAGCAGAAGCATGAATCTCCCCCATGGTTTCTTGGCACCAGGGACCACCTTCCCAAGTTGAGAACAAGTTCTCAGCAAAGGATGGTGTTGCCGTAGTTTGGGTCTTATTTATGTTAACACTGTCCTGAGCTCTACTATAAGAAGTAGAGGCTTCAGTAGTGTTAGCCCTCCCCACATGGTCTTCCCTCTCCTTAGTGACCAACTCAGTGAGCAAGGGGGTATGCTCAATGTGTTCCCCTAATTTGTGTAACAATTCTGAAGATGTTTCAGGGATTGCTTTTGCAGTAGTAGTAAGGGGGATGGTCTTAGACACAAAAGGCTGAGTAACCCTCTTTGGTCTTTTAGAAGCAACTGTGGGTGGTTTGTGAGGCGCAGAAACTTTTGGTTTAGTCACTTTAGCAGTAGTAACTGGAGCAGTAGCAACTGGAGTAGAACTCACAGTAGCAACTGGAGGTGTTGTGGCAGTATCAACTACCGTAGCAACCTCTGGGTTTACCCCTGCAGTACCAACTACAGATATGGCACTAGTGCCAATAGATATTGCCGTAGTACTGGGGGTGGCAGCTGTGGGTTGGGACAGAGGAAGAGTTTCTTGTCCTGCAGCTGTGGGAATTGTGACCACCAACATTTTTGAGAATAATGGTGTCACACGAGATGGTCCACCCTTGTTTGTTTTGTCTCATATTTGTAAAGACTTTTCTTGTATGAGCATGTGAGACAAAACATTTTTCTGATCTGGGGAGATCTTTATGAACACAGTTTATACAATGTTGAAGAAATCTTGGATACATTAGAAATTTATTTGTATTATCAATATTTCTTCTCATTGCATCAAAAATCATGTATGAAAAATTACAAGTTCCCCCGTAGCCAAGCATACCATTGCATTGGCCATTGATGAACTTCCTTCATGCCACCCTGTTCTCTTGGGGGACATACATTGTTGCAAAGTATGCAACATGTATTTCCATTGAGGGGAAAGTTTAGCTTTTAAAATGTGGAAATATTTAAGTTCCCCTCATATCCCATGTTTTGAAAAGCATTTACTAGGGTGTCTTCAGGAAGATGTTCAATACCTTCCGCATCTTGAAGATTAAGATGGGTTCTGAGCGATGACTCTGTCACTCTGAATGCTTTTCCCCTTATTACTGCGTTGATTGCGATGTCATCTTCATCCAGTGTGGCAGATGTCCAGAAATCCCTAATGTGGGATTCATTAATCTCCGGATTAATGGTTAACGCCGTTTTGATTTTTGATTGATCAAAGAAATCAATGATTTCATGGAAATCGGCGTTATCGGTATTCTTTTCCAGGTAAGCAACCATGTTATGCGTCTTGTAAAACTGCAATTGATCTGCCATTGATGATTCTGTGAAAGATTAGAAACAGAGATGATCAAGAATGTGAGTGGTTAGACAAGACGAGTAAGAAATTCGAATGATTTTAATTGCAACGGTAACTTTTAATTGGAAAATTTAGGGGTTTTACAAACGGTAAGATTCAAACGGTTAAATTAACCCCCTTTTATACCGAAAAATTTGCCCAACTTGATTCCCCTGATTAGACGCGGGTAATGATTTAAAAATGACGGTCCAATTAAAAATCTCCACGTGGCAACAGTAGCTGTGCCTCGCGCCTGAATTTCAAAAATTAGGTCCAATCAGGTTTTAACACGTGTTTTTAGATGTTTTCTGTGACTGACACCATCATCATTAATTAGGGTATTCTTATCTCTTAAGAAACCTTTATTTATATAATAATTAGCAGTATTAACATAAAGATCCGTAGTAAGTAGGTTAATGGTCCGTAGTAATTGTTTATTGGCTGCATAAACTGGACTGTCCGTAGTAACTTGAGTTACTGGCAGTATTAAAACCAGAGGGCTGTAGCAACTTTTTACTTGTCCGTATTAACCATTCCGTCCAAAATTTTTATTTGCGTAGGGCAGTAGTAGTTAAACCTTCCCTTAGCCTTAAACTTTGGTCGTACTAATCATACTTTGGATACTTTAGTCTTTACTATTAATATTGCAGTAGTAACATAGTCCAATACTAGAGAGTAAGGAACTTGATTTTCATCATAAGGTTACTACTGCTTCTTCGAAGGGACTTAAAGTAAAACAAAATAGAGATAATAAGAGAGAAGTAGTTGAGTTATTCTTCCGTATTAAGCATCCCAATGCTTGTGACTAGGAATGACATCAAACGCCTTTGTGAGGAGGTCAGCGAGTTGGTTGTCTGTATGGATCTTCTCAACATGGATTAGTTTCTTCTCGTTGCAGTCCCTTATAAAGTGATAGCGTATCTCTATGTGTTTTGTCTTGGAGTGTTTGACCGGGTTGTTGATGATGCTTATTGTGCTTTGGTTGTCAATAAAGATTGGTGTATTCATGAAGGAGTATCCATAGTCCATCATCTGATTCTGAATCCAAAGCACTTGAGCACAACAACTAGCAGCAGCAATGTACTCAGCTTCTGTTGAAGATATTGATACCGTTGTTTGTTTCTTGCACTGCCATGATACCAGTCTTGAGCCAATGAATTGGCATCCTCCAGTTGTAGACTTCCTGTCTAGATTTTCACCTCCATAGTCGCTATCTGTATAGGCTATTAAGTCAAATGGAGAGTCTTTAGGATACCATAACCCTAGAATAGGTTTGCCCTTTAGATATCTAAAGATTCTCTTAACAGCTATGAGGTGTGACATCTTTGGTCGTGTTTGGTATCTTGCGCATACACATACTCCAAACATGATGTCTGGTCTTGATGCTGTGAGATACATGAGAGACCCTATCATGGATCTATAGTTGTGTACATCCACATCCTCCCCCTCAAGATCAGCAGTCATCTGTTTGTGAGTTTCCACCGGAGTACTTGCCACCTTTGCATCTGATAGTCCAAATTTTGTAAGAATGTCCTTGACATATTTGGTTTGGCTTATAAGCATGCCATCCGGTTTTTGTTTGACTTGAAGTCCCAAAAAGAAGGTGAGTTCGCCCATTGAGCTCATCTGAAATTTAGTGTGCATGAGATCTTCAAAGTCCTTGCATAATGAATCTTTGGTGGAGCCAAAGATGATATCATCCACGTAGATTTGTACAAGAAGAATGTCGGACTGGGATTTCTTGTAGAACAAGGTCTTGTCAATTGTGCCGCGTTGAAAATTGTTTTGAAGAAGATAATCTGATAGTGTGTCATACCATGGTGCTTGATGAAGTCCATATAGGGCTTTGATCAGTTTGTACACCTTGTGTGGATGTTGAGGGTCTTCAAATCCAGGAGGTTGTTTGACATACACCTCTTCTTCAATAACTCCATATAAGAATGCGCACTTGACGTCCATTTGATAGACCTTGAATCCCATAAATGAAGCAACGGCTAGGAATAAGCGTATGGCTTCAATCCTAGCTACGGGAGCAAATACCTCTTCATAGTCTATACCTTCTTCTTGAGTGTAGCCCTGGGCAACCAGTCTTGCCTTATTTTTGACCACAATACCACGCTCATCTTTCTTATTTCTGAATATCCAGCGTGTACCAATTACCTTTTTCCCATATGGGATCTCGACAAGAACCCATACCCCCTGAATCTTGAATTGGAGAAGCTCTGCCTGACATGCTTCTATCCAGTGTGGATCTAATAGAGCCTCTTGAATTTTCTTTGGCTCCATTTGAGAGAGGAAGCATGCAAAAAGACATGTGTTATGAGGGCACTTTGAGAATCCTTTTTGGATTTGATTTGACTTCTAGTTTCCATGGAGAAGTCAAGTGAGCCAATGATTTGATCAGGAGGATGGTTCTTAGTAATACGAGAGGATGGGATTTTCTCAATACGTAGTTCACCACCTAGGTTTGTCTCATTCATATCTGGCATGACATTGCTTGTATAGTTGGTAGTGAATGGAGAAGGAGTGGTTGGAGGAGTAGTAAATGAAGGAGAGGTGACTGATTTAGGGATATCAGTTGAGTAGTGCTCAAATTCTTCAGTTACAATATGTTCAACTCCATCCTCATCCTCTTCAATTAGGAATGGAACACCATTAGGACGTGTTGCATAATCCGTAGTAGTTGGTGATGGAGGAGTGACAACTTCATCTTCCTTGGTAGAGTCGTCCTCTGTGGCTTTTGATTCAACAGCTGGGTCCTCCAAAGTAATTGGAAGATTTATGTATTCCATCACATCCAAGCGGGCAGTACCTGTAATAGGAGCCGTAGCAACAGGTGCCGTAGTTGTGGATTTTGTTGCCGTAGTAACCTGCTCAGTAGCAACTTGGTCCGTATCAACTTGCTTTGGATGAAACTCAAAGTTAGAGTTTAGTGATCTTGTTAAGGCATCCAAATCAAATATCCAATCTGGTCCTTGTCCCCTCTTGTTGGGTGTGTATTCATTGAATGTGACATTTGAGCTTTCTTCAATGATCTTTGATTTGTGATTGTAGACCCGATATGCTTTGCTTTGAGATGAGTATCCAACGAATGTTCCTTCATCAGATTTGCTTTCGAATTTTCCAAGATAGTCTTTTGAGTTAAGAACTGTGCATGGGCATCCAAAGGCACGAAGAAGACAAGCAAAGGGTTGTTTCTTGTGTAGTAGCTCATATGGTGTCTTGTTGTGTGCCTTAACTAGCAACACCCTATTCTGGACATAGCAGGCAGTGTTAACTGCTTCGGCCCAGAAGAAGATAGGAAGGTTTGAGTCAGCTAGCATGCTTCTGGCTGCCTCAATCAGTGTTCTATTTCGTCTTTCAGCAACTCCGTTTTGTTGAGGAGTCCTGGCAGCACTGAATTGGCGTTCTATTCCTTTCTTCTCACAGAAGTCATTCATCACATTATTCTTGAATTCTGTACCATTATCACAACGGATTTTCTTGATCTTCTGGTTGAGTTGAAGTTCAATCTTAGTGATAAAGGAGATGAGGAGTTGGCTTGTTTCATCTTTGGTACCAAGAAAATAAACCCATGTATATCTTGTGTAATCATCGGTGATGACCAAGCAGTATGACTTCTTTGCAATACTCTTTACATTTGTAGGACCAAAGAGATCCATGTGTAATAAATGTAAAGGAGTGGTGTTAGAGTTGACTTCCTTGATTTTGTGGGAAGACTTGTGTTGCTTCCCCTTCAAGCAGGCTAAGCAATTGTCTTCAAGTTTGAATTGCTTGTTTGGGAGTCCTCTAACCAAACTAGATTTAACTAGTTTGTTGATGTTTTTCAGGTTCATGTGGCACATCCTCCTATGCCATAGAGTTGATTCATTCAAAGTTGCTTTTGAGAGAAAGCAAGCTTCAGGTGAATTGACTTGAACCTTGGACATGTCTAGACAATAGACATTGTCCCTCCTTGGTGTTCTGAGTAGTATCATGCTTTCATCGATTACATACCCAGGCTTCATTATAATGCATTCAGTAGCAGTGAAGATCGGTGTGTGTTTCTCATCACAAACTTGAGAAACACTCAGCAAATTATATTGAAGCTGTTGCACATAGTACACATCCTTGAAGTGTAGTGTACCATTGCTGATTGTTCCCTTTCCAGTAATCTTTCCTCCCTTTGGATTGCCTCCAAAAGCAACATATCCCCCATTGAACTTTTCAAAGTCCTGAAGGCATGACATGTTGCCTGTCATGTGCCTGGAGCAGCCACTATCTACATGCCAACTGTTCTCATCTTCTTTTGTGGGCTGAACCTGCACATTAACATAAGAGATTAGTTTCTGATGGGAACCCAAGCCAAAGTTGACTTGGGTTTGCCCATATCATCGAAGTAACTCACCTTCCTTTGTACAAGTTTTGAAAAATCAGTGGGGATAGGTGGTTGAGTTACTTGAACCTTTGGTTGCCACACTTTCTTGAAAGATTTATCTTTATGAGCAATTTTGGGTGTCACCACTTTTGTTTTAACAATTTGAGTAGGCACTGGTTTGTCATATCGTTGTTTCTTATTGTTAATTGGAGCCTTGGTGACAAAGTTACCTTTGGCCGTATTAACACGAGTAGGGTTCATTCGGTTAGGTTTCACAGTATTAACACGAGCAGTATTAACACCTTTACCTTTGGCCGTATTAACCTTAGCCGTAGAAACTATGGTTTGTCTAGCAGTACCAACTCTATTGTTGAAAGTTTTGTTCCTGTTTTTACCACTTTGCTTTTCTGAGGATTTTTGTGTAACAAATTTGGTGTTAGAGACAACCCTTCCCTTGTATCCCACCCCATTATGTGGTTTTTGAGTCACTTGCACTTGATTTTGTGGATTATGATAACAAATCTTTGCATAGTGATTTAGTTTACCACAAATAAAACATCCCTTCCTAGTGTTTTGTACAACCTGACCCTGTTGGGTTTTGACTTGGTTCATGTTTCTTTGATTTCCTCGTTTGCCTATGTGTTTCCAAGTCTTGTTGTTTTCCTTAGGTGTTTGTTTATTTTTGCTTTCTGAAGGTGTTTTTGCAGTCTTAATGGGGTTAGTGGAGGGCAGAGACACTAAACTTTGTGTAGAAGGTAAAGTTATTCCCTCTATTGTGAGTAGATGATTTTCCAATGGAATATCCTTGTTTTTTATAACATGAACTTTACTTTCTTCCACTAAGTCCTCTATTAGAACTTCATCATAGTTGATTGGATCAACATTGAATGATTCTTTTGGAGGTGTCTGTGTGATTGGGATTCTAGGCTCATCTAATGATGGTGGAATATAGTTTTGGTTAAATGGAGGGGCAACTTCTTTGTAACCTAGGCCAGCTTTAACCTTACTATGAATTTGTTTTTGGCAAAGGTCATTAACAGATTTAGAAGCAAATTCTAACTTCCCTACATCTAACTCAATTTTAGTGTGTTCTTGTTCCAACAGTTTAACCTTATCCCTAGCTGCTTTGAGTTTAAGAAGTAAGTCCTCTTGTTGCCATTCAAGTAGATTAATCTTTTCTTGATAGCTTTGTTCATTTACTTTGTGGGACTTAATCTGTTTTTCTAAATTATCAATTACTCTAAGAGCTGACCTTCTTTGTTCTTCTAAGTCTTTAATGGAGTCACTCATTAATTGATTATGATCTTTGTACTTAGTGATTATATTTTTACATTCAGGAGTACAAAGTTTGGAATTTACCTCAGCCATAAGAGATGCGGAATCTGGAGTTGGTGAGTTAATAGCCATGAGAGCATCCTCGTGTGGTGCTACTTGATCATCATCAGTCCAGTCATATCCCAATATGTTGTTGCTAAGTTCAGGAATTCCAATGTCAATATAATCCAGCTCAGTAGAAAAAGCATCGTCCGCAGCAACTAATTCTCCAAAAATGTCCGTATCATCTGTTACTACGGCTATGCATGCATGGTGAACAGTAGCCGCAGTATTTTCTACGTGATTTTGTTCCTCAGAGATTAGTGCTCTATTCTGACTTGTTTCTTCAGCCAAGTCGCTCCAATCGAATCCAAAGATGTCCTGTGACATGAGTGCACTTTGATTTGACTCTTGAGTTGTTCGTGGATTGTTGGTGTTAGACTTGTTTGGACACTCTCTAGCGAAGTGACCTAGTTCACTACATTCATAGCACTTCACTTTGCTCTTGTCGAAAGTGATTCGTTCGTTGTTTCGTGGATTGAATCGCCTTCCAGTTCTATTCAAGAATCTTCTTGCGCGTAGGGCCAACATAGCAGATTGCCACTTGAGATCGATTTCTTCAGAATCATCTTGATGCATCTGTTTAACCTCTTCAACTGTGAGATTAGCACACTTACATATGAAAGATTCGAATGAGATCTCTTCGCTGACTTCATGTTTGGATCCTCCAGATGTTGTAGCAAGGGCAGTATTAATATTGGAAATACTGGGATTGTTGTTGGAAACCTTTTCTGCTTCGACTTCAGATTCAAAGACTCTGAGGTCGTTGTAGAGATCGTCTAGTTCTAGTGCTTCCAGAGCGTCTCCTTGCCTATAGATAACCGTGTACACAATCCATTCCTTCCCTAGTGCTCGGATAAACTTTCTGTTTAGATCATCCTTCTCATACTTGATTCCAGCGCTTATCATCTCTCCAGTGAGCTTCTTGTATCTATCAAACGTCTGAGTCATTCGTTCGCCAGGAATACCATTAAAGTTTTCATATTCCTGTTTGAGAAGCGCTTTCTTGTTCTTTTTGGTATTCTTAGTTCCGCTGAATCTTTTCTCTAATGCTTCCCATAGCGATTTGGCATCTTCATATTCTTCGAATTGCGATTGGTATTCGTTGGGGATTGCAATCATAAGAATACTAATAGCCTTGATCTCAGTTTGTTTTTCCCTGCGTTCAAGATCGCTTATCAATGCGCGGGCATTCACTCCTGGTTCTCCATCAGCTCCTTGTGCGGCAGGATGTTTGTTACCATTGATGATTACATCCCATACTGTGTAGTCGGCCAGTAGGATGTGTTGCTTGATTCGTAGCTTCCATAAGTCGAATTCGTTGCTGTTAAGGATGAGAACTTTTCCAAGTGCAACTTCTGTCATGATGGTTGTAATGATTCTTGCTTAAGAGGGTTATGAACTCGTTGATCAATGGATCTAAAGCACCTCCTGTGCTCTGATACCACTTGTCAGGATCGTATTAGTCTGAATAAACTAATAAGTTTGCTAACGATTAAGATCAAGATCTATTGAAGAAGTTCAGCAGCGGATGAACACTTCAATATTACGAGTTATCGAACAACGAATAATGAATAATGAATAAACAAATTATTGTCGAATTCTAAGCCTCAATTGCATTAATCAAAATTATATTAATACAACGTGTTTTCTATTCTTCAAGGATCTATCTATTTATAGACCTTGAGGCTCGTTCTAGATAAACTAGAATTCTACATCTATCCTTATCTAAACATTGAATAAGGAAACTTTAATTAATTAACAAAATCTAATCTAATTATAACTCTATCTAATTAGATTTGATTCTTGTAAGATAAGTCTTTGTCTTCCGCGTATCTTGGCTTTGACTTCCTTATCTTGATTCTGACCTTGTCCATAGTAACCGTAGTAACTCCATCTACCGTAGTAATTTTGCAATATGTTGAACAGCCGCACTAACTTGTTATGATATTCTTCCGTAGTAACTTCTTAATCGTCAAACTGTTTGATTAAGTTACTTTCACTTGTTTGTTAGGTTTCATTGTCTATGGTTAAACTATATTACTAAGTTATAACCCAACAAATATTGAATGTAAATAACAAATATAAATATTTAAATTAAAAAAAATTATTTAAATTAGTCATATGTCTACTCTGGTATAGGATATAGTGTATTAAAAAAGAAATTTAAAAAATTAGATATAGTAATTATTAAATATAATCATTTAATTTTTCTAAATAACATTTATTCAAATAAAATCTTCATAAAGTTAATCTTTAGTTTATTTTTTTTAACAACTCTTCAACATCAACAAGATTTCTGATCATATCTTAACAATAGTGAAAAATTATGAATTTTCTTTAACTATTTCTTCTACTTAAACATTTTTATTTTTATTCTTTTTGAAATACATAATAATTACTATAGCAACTTTTGAATCAAAATTAAAAACATTATATTTATCTTTATAAAGTCTAATAAATTTATAACAAAAAAATATTTAATATGTGAATAAAACAAAAAAAAAGATCATGTAAAAATTATTTTAATTTAAATTATCCGTATATCTACATGAGTATAAATTACGTACATGATACTATTATTTTGTTTTTCCTCAATTATATAATATTCCATTTATCCATTTTTTAATTTCTTTCGGGTCACATTTTTTATTCACTACGTGACATATTATTTAGTAAACTATTATAAAAAGTTAATATCTAATATAGATTTATAAATAAATATTATGAAACTGTGTTTGTACACACAAAATTTAAAATCTAGTAAAGTCATTAAGCTAAAAGCAATCATAATTTTATTGTATTACTCCTAATAAGATATGTATGTGTTTATTTTTACTAATATTATGATTAAAGAATTCGATCTTGACCATTGTTTGTTTAAACTTTTTGAATAGTCTATTTGTGGGATGTTATTAGTTATGAGAACGCTGTTACATCCCACCTTAAATTAATCATTAAAAAATTATCAAATTTAAGTGTTATTAGTTGTTGAGGACCTATCTTTAGTAATTGGCTTCAAAGTACAGGCCAACCTCTCTCATCCTTATATTGTTTGATTGAAATGAGATGTCTAGTCGCTTTTTAATATTTTTAATTACCATAAAATATGTTATGTAAGTAATTTAATTTTGAATTAATCATCAGAATAATCAACTATCACTTACACTTTACAAAAATAATCATCTAATTTACGACGGATTTCTCGTGACACTCTATCGTCGCGAGAAGTACACAAAACAAAATCAGACCAATAAAAATCAGACACGTCGTCGCGAAAATGAATATTGACGCGAGAAATGAATAGTGTCACGACAACGTGTCGAATTTTTATTGGTCTAATTAAAATATGTGTACTTTCGCGAAGAAAAAAATGTCGCGAGAAATCCGTCGCGAATTAGGTGATTATTTTGTAAAGTGTAAGTGATAGGTGATTATTTTGGTAATTTGCTCTTTGATTTTCCCACCTCATCTTTATATTATCATTAGTTTATAAATATGGGAATTGCTAACCATTGCCCCGGGGGAAATGATTAATTTTGATAAAATGCATTAAATGAACTTATAGTTTCCATGTTTATACTGAATATATTCTATTATTAATGATTTTATAATAACAATTTATTAAAATTCTATATAAACATGGAAGTTATAAAATGGGTGATGATTTATTCACTTTACATTTTTATACTTATACTTAAATTTAATACAAATAGACTATTATACCCTTATACTACATTTTACTTTCAACCCTCACCCACTTGCACCACTCTCTTTCTTCTAAAACCAGTAAAACACATTTTCAAATTCATGTCCATGCCTTAAATTAACATTATCATCTTTACATACCCAGATAATAATACAGAAAAAACAAGTTATCAAACAAAATTAGCAGTATTTTCTTCACAATCATTTAACACAAATAATATTCCCAAACCCAGATAATGATTCCCAAATACATTAGATTAAACAAAACTCGGTTGAGACGAAGTATCAGAAATTTCACCATAATGTTTTCCATTGATTAATAACCAGTTGAACAAAACAAAGTACATATTACTTCCATAATTCTCAAGCCCAAAACAAAACATCAGTTCTTCCTTTCGATTACTCCTTTTAGTATGAAATCCATCAAACTCGAATTTGGTTTTAGAGAAGCTTCCAAAATTTTCAGACCCTGCACAAATAATGTGGTAAGCTTAACTTTTATAAGACAACATAAAGAATAAAACCTTACAATAAAATAAAAAATAAACAATGAGCTTTAATTTTGTGACATTTTTTTTTTTCGAACGGCAAAAAGTGTATTATAAAAGAACCCCTAACGAGAAGCTAGTGGCAATGATTACATAAAGCAGAACGTGGGTTACCAAGCCACTCGATCCAATTACAAGAAATTTTCCTATCACTACTTAATTTTGTGACATACCTCCTCAATGCCAATGTTTATTTCATGTTCCTCAACGTCATTTAGAGGAACGCTCAAATTACTCAGAATAGCAATAGAAGAAGTAGATGACAATGGTGTAATGACAAGATCATCTGTCAGCATAAACTTTCCAGATGCCTTCAAATATCGCCCATCGACTCTTGGATCTTTATCAAGCAAAATACAAAACATTTCCTTATCATGACCTTGACGATTTACACAACTAGTCATATACGCACTCCAAGTTTCATTGTCAAAATAACTATGTCAATACCTCTTAGTAGTGCTTAAAACATCGAGAGGAAATATCTGGTTCACCGAAAGGTTTTTCTCCACCAACTACTAGGTGAAAACCATTTCCTTGTGAGAAAGATAAGAACATTTGGAGATGGTTTTTTTATGGTTTTTTGTGAGAAAGAGAATGGTGCAAGTGGGTGAGGGTTGAAAGTAAAATGTAATATAAGGGTATAATAGTCTATTTGTATTAAATTTAAGTGTAAGTATAAAAATGTAAAGTGAATAAATCATCACCCTTATAAAATATATTCAATATAAAAATGGAAAGTATGAGTTCATTTAATACATTTTATCATAATTAATCATTGCCTCCGGAGCAATGGTTAGCAAATCCCTATAAATATTAGCATTATTCTTTAAAATGTGATTTCTTTCCATGTGGACATATTTTCTAAACCGAGGAATGATGGTGGATTCATAGTTTTAGACAAGGCTTTCACTATTGTAATAAATTTCTCTAGGAGATGCATTACATTACTTCATTATTTATTTTTCAAAGCATATATTGATCTAGTGTTTTTCGACTGTTTTGAGTGCTTCCGTTGTGGATGTTTGAAAGACGGATTTATTTACAGTAACCTATCGGCTGAGATGTGGGTTGTCTTTAAAAGCGCCTCTGATGAGGTTAGTAGGGTTTACCTAAGCCCGTTACTACAATCAAGTCTATTCCAAGCGTACCGCATTCCAACAAGCGGACTGCATTCCGTCAAGCGGACTGCATTCCGTCAAACGGACTGCATTCCGTCAAGCGGACCGCATTCTGTCAAGCGGACCACGTCCGTCAAAGGGGACCGCATTCCGTCAAGCGGACCGCGTTACTACAATCAAGTCTATTCCAAGCGTACCGCATTCCGACAAGCGGACTGCATTCCGTCAAGCGGACCGCATTCCGTCAAGCGGACCACGTCCGTCAAAGGGGACCGCATTCCGTCAAGCGGACCGCGTCTGTCAAAGCGGACCGCATTCCGTCAAAACGGACCGCGTCTGTTTAACAACGTTGTCTGATGAGGTTAGTAGGGTTTACCTAAGCCCGTTACTACAATCAAGTCTATTCTAAGCGTACCGCATTCCAACAAGCGGACTGCAATCCGTCAAGCGGACTGCATTCCGTCAAGCGGACTGCATTCCATCAAGCGGACCGCATTCCGTCAAGCGGACCACGTCCGTCAAAGGGGACCGCATTCCGTCAAGCGGACCGCGTTACTACAATCAAGTCTATTCCAAGCGTACCGCATTCCGACAAGCGGACTGCATTCCGTCAAGCGGACTGCATTCCATCAAGCGGACTGCATTCCGTCAAGCGGACCACGTCCGTCAAAAGGGACCGCATTCCGTCAAGCGGACCGCGTCCGTCAAAGCGGACCGCATTCCGTCAAAACGGACCGCGTCTGTTTAACAACGTTGTCCAAACTGCTTTATTATCGTCATAATAGTAAGGCGTTACGTGATTAATGATTAGGACCTTTCAAGTATTCGTAATCATCATGAATGGACAACGTTCCATATACTTGACACTGGCCATATAAATACATGATACAAATCATTATGGCCAGGACACTTTTTCATCTGATCTCAATACACACACACAACACCTTAAACGCAGAGTTCATATACTCTCATTCTCATCCTCAACCTTGATCACCCTAGGTTCGTCAAGAACTTGTTGGGTTTGCACTGTGATCATCACAGGAGATCTAAGGTTGATATCACCTAACCTTTGTGTTTGACAATCTCTGTTCGAACATTGGCGCCATCCGTGGGACTCGTTTTTTAAACGGCGTTTCACTTTTCCAATTTTTTTTTTCTTTCTCCGTAACCAACCGTTTCCATGGAGGCAACACATCCATTGCCTGGCAAAAGAAGAAGGAAGCCACAGAACACCCCGGACCACCTGATGGCCATGAGGGAGCAAATATGAACTGACCTATCAAGGTGCGATAGTCTTTACTGTCACTTTTTCCATTATGTTTTCAATAAATGTTTCCAAGCACATGGAATGTTATGGTCATGTATGAAATTGGCAATAATAGCATTTGGTCTGATCTTGTATCCCAATATTATCTCACAATATCATTTTTCTATGGTATTTGCATAAACAAATAAATATTGAAGTAAGGATTCAATACAAAAAGCATAAGGCCACAATAGACATCTCAGTCTAAAGCCAACCATGCACTTTCATTACGTACAATGTTACAACTTGAACACGCATGTGCACGTACACAACTAAGAACATAGTTCAATACAACATGTATGAAGCCAAGAAAGACAACCATGTCTGGCCAAATAACATACAATCATATTCGTCTTTTAATCTACTTGATAAAAGATAAGCACTTCTCATTGGGAAGCGACAAACATAGTTCAATACAATATGTATGAAGCCAAGAAAGACAACTCTGTCTGGCCAAATAACATACAATCATATTCGTCTTTTAATATACTTGATAAAAGATAAGCACTTCTCATTGGGAAGCGACAATCCTCGCGAGTAAACAAAGTAAAGGTTAACCAACAAAAGTGCCATTGGCACAGTGTCACAGGCACAATATGAAACATACATCAGAGATACCCAAATCTACCTATGTCATTGGCATGCAAAGGAACCATGGGCCCTCAAGAAAGTGTCATACGCACAACCAAACATACACACTGTCATGCACACCCAAGACGGTGTCATGGACACAACATCCATGATAAAAAACAAAAATGTGTTATTGGCTTGATCATCCAATAAAACATTATTCTTAATGGCTAGACAATGTCACACAAAACAAGGCTAAGTCTAGACAACTATGGT
>CAJVGC010000591.1:56435652-56554315 GCA_910822075.1 Senecio squalidus
ATGTCCCATAAGCCATGAAATAGGCTCATATCAGCATCATCCAACAGTTTCAGAAGTCCCTTGCAGCTTTGACTGCATAACAAGTTGAGGAGGGACAACATTGTCCATGAAATCCCTGACCGATCCAGCAGTTTTGCCCATTGTCACCCACACAAAATGGACCAGGCAGGCACAAAAGTTTGACCAGATGGCGTGCCAACAACGCAGCAGGCTGAACAGTATTGCCACAAGCAGGAAGAGCCATGTAGTAGATCCATGGGGCGCCATCTGAAGGCCCCCGTACCGCCTTACAGATTTGTTCCAAGAGGTGGAGAAGCAGGGAACAACACTTTTTTTCGATTTGGGTGTAGGAAGCTCATAATCCTCAACACTTAGGATGACTCTTTCCTAACACAGATGGACCATCAACGCATGCTCCTGATCATCGTCAGACCCAATATCCTCCAAATCAACTGCATAAAAGAAAGACAAGTTAGTTACTATACACACAACCAAAATATTCATAACTCATAAGTACCTTGTCTCTGACGAGAGGAATCCTGCTCTTCAAGCATGTAACCATGGGGATCAAAATCATCACTACACACACAAAAAACATCAGCTATTATTTAATAGACTAAAAACCTGAGGGCGCCGGCACAAAACTGCCGGCTGTATGCCGGCTAAAGAAACCGAGCGCCGGCACAAAACTGCCGGCTGTATGCCGGCGACGAACCAAAGGCGCCGGCACAAAACTGCCGGCTATATGCCGGCTAAGCAATTTAACCAAGTCGCCGGCACACAGGCCGGCTATATGCCGGCTGCCGGCTAAATAAAAAAAAAATAATATAAAAAAAAAAAAAGGGTTTGAAATAATACCAGCAGGGGATACTACGAGATCTCCAGTATTCTCTGGCAGTGGCGGCCTAACCTCCAGGCCCTGCCCCTCTCTTCCTGTAGGAGAAACGCTAGGGACATCGACACCAGCTGCTTTGTACATCTGAGCTACGGCGGGCGAATGATCCTCTACTTCACATGCTTCATTCCCAACTAAGAAATCTAGCAACCCCATAGCTGCAAGAAGAAACAATATAAATGTCAATCAACTTCATGAATAATAAAGACAAAAAGGATTTTACAGAGACCCACGTTTCTTTGATGTCTTTGACACAATGACAGGAACCGTCTCCTCTTCCACATCCTTAATAATTCCAGCCATCACCAGCACCCCTTCGGGGCATATCCTATACCTCACAGACATACGGCGGAGACGTGCATATGCCTCCGCCTTAGGAACGGAAAGGTGGGGGAGTTCATTTACTCCGTTGGGTATCTTAGATGACCAGCTAAAGAGGGTACTTGACCAAAGCTTAATGAAAGATCTATCCACGAAGATAAAATCAAACCGCCAGTTCTTAAGACTATCGGGAGGATTCTCAATCAGTTTCCACTCTTTGCTTCTCTCTCTCTGTTCTAGGCTAAACCAATCCCTAGACTTAGTTAGTTTATAAAATTGCCTAAACAGATCTACAGAACAAGCAATTTTCATACCCACCAACAGCATCTCAAACATTATAACCTTAGCAGCACCGACAGGATGCATTTGGGCAAATCCAATTTTGTAGTGATTTAGCACTTTCATATAAAAGGAGCTACATGGAAGTCTAAGGTTTGAATGGGTGAGAAGGTTAGTGTATAAAGTAATCTTTCCTGAAGGAGGGTCAGTGGCACGTTGGTCTGTGGTAGGCGCTACAGGATTGAAAAAACTAAGGCATGGAAACCTAGTTATTAAATCCGCTAACTTAACATCATCAATGCCACTACGGCATTGCCTAACCTCTTTCTCTTTTCGGGAAGCCATTTTCAGCTTTTTATAACAAGCTGTTACAATTCAAATAAAATAAATATAAGACTCAGGCTGCGAGGAGGGAAAAAACAAAATAACTTACCGGAAAAAACGACGCCTCTGGAACTCACCTGAACAGAAAAGAGAGACTTCCGCGTTAACAAAAAAAAAAAAAAAAAAAAAAAAAAAAAAAAAAAAAAAAAAAAAAAAAAAAAAAAAAAAAGGGGACGCCGGCACAAAACTGCCGGCTATATGCCGGCTAAACATACCGAGGCGCCGGCACAAAACTGCCGGCTGTATGCCGGCTACATAAACCGAGCGCCGGCACAAATTGCCGGCTGTATGCCGGCTAAATAAACCGAGCGCCGGCACAAATTGCCGGCTGTATGCCGGCTAAACACGCCAAGCGCCGGCACAAATTGCCGGCTGTATGCCGGCTAAATAAACGAGCGCCGGCACAAATTGCCGGCTGTATGCCGGCTAAACAAGCCAAGCGCCGGCACAAAATGCCGGCTGTATGCCGGCTAAATAAACCGAGCGCCGGCACACAAGGGCCGGCTATATGCCGGCTGACAAAACATCAATGCGCCGGCACACAAGGGCCGGCTATATGCCGGCTGTCCGAAGGCCACGTCGCCGGCACACAAGGGCCGGCTATGCCGGCTGTCAAACGCCTAAGTCGCCGGCACAAAGGGCCGGCTATATGCCGGCTGCCGGCTAAAAAAAAAAAAAAAAAAAAAAAAAAAAGAAAACACTTACCAAAAAGTAGAAGAGTTAGGCTTCAAAACCTAATTTTTAAAACCTAACTGGGGGGCATGATAGTGTTAGTAGGTGATGGCTTATATTTATAGCCTATCAATCCTAACATTTGGATTAAGCCCACTAGGATGTGACAAAAGGGCTAGAACCGACACCAGAAGCCCGCGACTAGGAAAAAGGGCCCAGCACCTGACCCCGTGTCCGGGAACCAGGCCATGTCCCGGCAAAGTGTCCGGGAGCCAAGCCGTGTCCGGGAGCCAAGCCGTGTCCCGGCAAAGTGTCCGGGAGTCAAGCCGTATCCCGGCAAAGTGTCCGGAGCCAAGCCGTGTCCCGGCAAAGTGTCCGGGAGCCAAGCCGTGTCCCGGCAAAGTGTCCGGGAGCCAAGCCGTGTCCCGGGTCCGGGCAAAGTGTCCGGGAGCCAAGCCGTGTCCCGGCAAAGTGTCCGGGAGCCAAGCCGTGTCCCGGCTGCGTCTCGGCACTTAGCATCCGTGTGTCTGGAGATCTGCTAATCAGTCCGACACTCATGGCCTGGCATGAATAAAGACTTGTGTAGACCAACTGATGCTTTGGAGTTCGTCTCACAGTACCATACTCCTGACATCCTACCAGTCAGACACTCAAGCCTAATCCTTGAGTGTAACCGTCAGAGCATTAATAACATAGACGATTAATGGCCATTAGAATCCCATTGATGAGCCATAAATGGTCATCATTGCCATATGTTGTTGATACCTGGAAGTGTTGGGTATAAATACTTAACACTTCAGGTTTTCGCCACAACTTCATTATCTTCCTCACATATTCACTGACCGGAGTACTTAAACTTATTCCGTCAACCTTTTCCGATCAATCTCTTGACCACCTTAGACTCGCCAAGAGTCTGTTAGGTTTGCACTGCTTGAGCAGGAGGCCAAGAGAGTGATCAATCCAACCCAAGTTACTGAGCCTGTCAATCCTTGCTCAAACATGAACAAAAACGGGTTTTTTACAAATTGGATGGTTAGATCTATAGATTTGTGGTTAAAAACACTAAATAAACCATAAGACATCAATTTTCTAAGTTTATAACTGGTTGCATGTCAAAATCCAACCTAAAAACATCAAATTTCTTCGAAAACGAGTTTTGGTCAAAGCTGCCTGTCACATGACCGCGGGGCGGTCATGTGACCGCGAGGCAGTCGTGACTCGTGACCGCGGGGCGGTCGTCCCACCGCGGGGCGGTCGTGCTGCAGACAGGTCACACCAAAATCTGATTTTAAACCGTTTTGAATCGTAACACTAAACCGGTCATTTAAACATATGTTCAAAAACTGAAGTTAACAACTATAATCAGTAGTGGACCAAACTAATAATCATTCAATCTTGGTATTATGATAGGATTCCCGTGATTCCGGTCCGTCTCGATTACTCTCCGTACGCGTAGCTCATCCTTGCAAACTGTGAGTTACAACCCCACTTTTAATTACTGTTTTTATATAATTTTTGGGGGAAACATGAGATCTAAACGAACTTTGGAACTGTTATGAATTTTTGGAACGTTTTATTACTATTGAACTCTTATTGAACGTCTTGTGGAACTTACATGCGAAAACAGTTTTAATTGCCCGTTTGGCATACAAAGCTAAATGGTTTGCCACCCTTTTTCGGCTTAACGGTTAGCCACCTTTAATCGGCTTATTGGTTCAAATCTGTGATAAACTTACTTTATGCCACTCTCGGCACCGGTATGAACTTTGATTGATCGTATAACTAACGTGACTCTTGATGAGGATATAACGCGATTCGTAAGTGCCTCTCGACTAATAGTGCTCGGTTTCTTTACATACTACTATCTTGTCTAAGCCGCTTAGTATGGGTTTCGATACTTAGGAAACATTCATTCTTTACTTAGGTGTTGACCTAAGTACATATCCCTCGGATCCTTACTTAGGTGTTAGCCTAGGTACACTTTAGTGTTAGCCAAATCCTGTATTAAGATCTTAATCGTTTCAACTTGAGTGTTAGCTCAAGTGCTCATCAATCGATTGATCTTGGATGTTAGTTCAAGTGTTTATTCATCGATTGATCTTGGATGTCGGTCCAAGTGCTTATCAACCGATTTGTTCCTGAATGTTAGTTCAAACGCTTATTCATCGGTTGATCTTGGATGTTAGTCCAAGTGTTTTCTCACTCGATAAATCTTGGGTGTTAGCTCAAGTACTTATTCTCTCGATTGGTATTGAGCGTTACCTCAAGTACCCGCTACTCGACGGTTCATCTTCTCGTGATCACTTGAGTTATAGTATGCCAAGTAGTCGTTATACATGATTTCAATCAATAGTTTACTTTTCTTGCGCGTATATGGGTATACGATCTCCGCAACTCTCTTTGAACAAGTTTTACGGATCGAACTACCTTTTGGGTAACTTTTTGGATCAAAACTATTCTTTAAGTATTGTTCTACTTTTAGAAACTTTTAAGTATAGATATACTTAACCTAACCTTTTTAGTCGAGGACTAGAAAACTGTAACTCACTCACTACTTTATTGTAGTTGACACTTGATCTCTTGTTTCAGGAAACGCAATGTAAGGACGTTAAGTGCATACCTCTTGTGATGGGTCAGGAAGGTCACGTGATTAAGAATCGGGAAGACCTTATTTATTCACTTCGGGAATTGTCTTTTGAAGTTTTACATATGCTATCGTGGTTGTACTGTATTGTTAAATACTTGGTTATCTTTGAACTTTGTAAACGTTTTATGACTTCAATGACTTAAAAACCGTTTGTATTTATTATATCTCGTGTAATGATATCTTTGCTCTTCACATCTCGTGTTTCCGCTTTAGCGGGGTGTGACATTGGTACATGTACTGAACCGAGAAAATATTGTCACAATACATAAGGGAAGAATAATAAAGTCTATGTCGTGTACAAAGAGAAAATTACGACCAGACTAAGTACAATACAAATGAAGAAACAACTAATGGCGCCTATCCAGAAACATCTTCGCTGCCATAACCACGATCAACGTGCCCATCACCAGGCACATCCCGATAAGGCGCTGCACAGTACGGGCCGTAGCTCGGGTCGATGCGATGAATCGCAACGCCTGCTCCGACAACCGTTCAGCGGAGTCGGTAACCTCACTGATGAGGTGTCCCTGGTTCTGGGTCTCCTGAGCCAATCCCCGCACTTCGCGGTGCAAATGGAGGAATGCGGCAGGTGGAGGAGGTTGAAGGGTAGGAGGCATCCTCTGCCTTGCGGCCTCTGCGTCTCTGGCGCGCTGCATCTCTTTGCGCTCGAACTGTCTCTCCCATGAGTAGTGGTCCATGACACTAGTACGTGGCACCTCTGGAGGGTGGCCAAAAGGTAGGTGTGATGGAGTAGGCTGGGATGGTCCCTCCTGGCGGGCAGCCATCCTATCCGGCAAACGACCCGGGAGGATGACCTGCTTTCGCGCGGTCAACCTAGTACGCGGGCCTCGGTAGTGAAGGGTGGCGGCAACGGGTACCGGAGGAGGTGGCGGTAGCACAACCCTCGGGCTGGACCCGATGCTGCTAGAAATAGCCATGGAGGTGTCCTCCGTAGGATCAGTAGTCTGGTGTCGTTGGCTCTCCGAAGCGGTACGACCCTCGGAAGGCGACGCTGCTCTAGGCAAGGAGCGAGACTGGGAGTGCGACGGTGAGAGCGATCGGGACGAGTGAGACATGACGAATCTGTGAACAATGAGTTTCGTGAGTACTAGAAGACACAAAGAAATGATAAAGGAAATGTGTAATGAAATGCATGTACGGGTCAGTCGCGTGAGAATCGGGAAAGGACAGTACTGGGAATTTTTGACTCAAAACCGTTAACGTTAGTAATTACGTTCCGTCCTTGCATAATCTCTTTTGAACTAGGCATGGGTGATCAGGCCATGCGTAGTTGAAAATAAATATGCAATCGCGAAATTAATTCTCTAAAGTTTAGACCCATAAGTGATTTTCCGAAAAGTCTTGGTTATAGTTTGGTTTCGAAAACTTTTGAAAAATTTTTAAAACCGTTTTTCTCTATAACCTGTGCTCTGATACCAAGTCTGTCACACCCCGCTAATGTGACAACCGTCTTATTTCAGGTGAAAACCGCATTCTCTATCTTTGACTCAATTCTAAATTCATCTTATTATCACTTGTCTCGTTAACTCGAGTGTGTAGAATCGAACTCGGAATCACATAATCGAATCCTAATACCAAGTAAACACTTAGTGAACTTGTCTAAGTTCCTATCAAAAATAACCGGAAACTTTCAACTAACGAAAGCGCTTAACAATGGAACAAACGAAAAACGAACAAGGCTGAAACAAGCCCGAATGCGCCGCCTGTTGTCCCAATGGCGCCGCATTCGGGGCCAGTTCAGCAATGTTTGTGTTTTTATTAAAATTAACTAAACGGACCCAAAACATAAACCAACGTTTTGGCCCAGGTTCTAAGGGTCCAAAAGCCCCTTTAATGGTCCAGGAACATCACACATAAACACCCAAACATGACTCATTTGTTACACACACATCTAAACACAAACACACTCTCATTTGCTCACTCTCTCTCTACAACCATTTTTTTCAAGAACACACACACAACTCCCTCTTTAATTCCAGTGATTTCCACTCCAAAAATACAGAAAAGTAACCACATAAAACACACAAAAATCGTCATCAATCAAGGAGGAAGAAAGGGGTTAGCATTCTTGGGTTCAAAATCGATTTCTAAGCTTGTTTGGGGTCAAAATCATCAAGGATTCACTTCCACCATCTTCAAATCATTATCTACTCGGTAAAAACCCTTTTAATCCTCTGTCTTTTTGATTCTTACACATTGCATGTGCAATCCATCCATTAAAAATGGGTTTTTACAAAGATTGGTGACCATTTATGAACAAAAACGAATTTTTATGCAATGCATGTTTAGATCCATGAATTTGTGGCTAAAAACTGTAAAGAAACTATAAGACATCATGTAAATATATGAATCTATGAATGCATGTCGAAATCTACCACCAAACTAGCAATTTCAAGCAACAAAACGGATTTCCCAGAAATCTGAGGTCCGAATGCGCCGCCATTTGTACCACAGGCGGCGCATTCCAGACCCAGATTCTGGGAAATGGGTTGTTTTCGCCACTAAACGCAACCTTGAACTTACTTCACCAAACCGAGTACCATAACCTGTAAAGAACCAAACTTACATGTAAAGAGACTAATTGAACAAGTTCCCATCATTTAAATGTGGTAAAAATGTATAAATGTTTGGTGATAAAAATTGTTAAGCGGGAAAGTGTTTTGAATTGGACATAATGATTTTGGCGCGGAAGCGCTGCCCGATTTTCGGTAGACCAAAAACCCAACACTTCTAATAAAAACATTTCGTTACCTAACAAGATATAAACATGGATACTTATTAAATCTTGGTATTTCTTTAGGAGTTCCGTGATTCCTACCCGTTTCGACCCGTTCCGACCGCTCTCTCTTTTGTGCAATCCTTCGCAAATAGTGAGTTACATCCCCACTTATTTACTGTTTTCAATTATCTTTTGGGGGAAACAAGAGATCTAAATGAACTTTTATGAACTCTATTGAACATTTTTGACAAACTTATGCTTAATTAGTTTTATGGCCGTTTGGCCTTTGATAAACTAATGGTTCGCCACCTTTATTCGGCTCTTGATTTAAAACTATGTTAAACTCATTTAATGCCATCCTCGGCACTCATATGTATTTTGATTGATCGTATAACTACCATGACTCTTGAGGAATATAACTACCCTAAGTGACTACTACTAGTTTAAAAATAACATCAGTGCCTAATTTTTCACAACACACTATTAGCTTTGTTAAGCCGTTTAGTAATTATGGGTATCGATACTTAGGAAATAACCGTTCCTTGCTTAGGCGGCAGCTTAAGTACATATTACTCGATCAGAAATGACTCCCCGTTGTAGTCGGGGTAAGAGGCCTCACGGTTAGAAATTCGGTTTAGTGTGAACACTTAAGTTATATTATGCCAAGTAGTCGTTATACATGAATTCAATCATAGTTTACTCATTATGCGCGTATAGAGTTATACGACTTCCGCATCTATCTCTAAATCAACTGTTTTGGTTCGAATTATTCTTTAAGTCTTAATCTACTTTTAGAAACTACTAAGTATAGCTATACTTAGCTCAAACCTTTTTAGTCGAGGACTAGAAAACTGTAACTCACTCACTACTTTATTGTAGTTGACACTTTATCTCTTGTTTCAGGAAATCAAGTGTAAGTCACGGAATGCATTACTTGGATGGGTCATGGAATGTCACGTGAAGTCATGAATCGGGAGAAGACCTATTTTGAACATGTTTTTGGGAATTTTATCAAACAATTTATTATGTTATGTCGTGATGTACTTTTCAATACTTGGTTACCTTTAAACTGTAAACTCTTATTTACTTCTTAATGACTTGAAACCGTATGATTTTACTATAACTCGTGTAATGATATCTTTGCTCTTCACACTTCCGTGTTTCCGCTTTAGCGGGGTGTGACAGACTTGGTATCAGAGCACAGGTTATAGCGAAAATGGTTTTGAGAATTTTTTCAAAATTTTTGAAACCAAACTATAACCAAGGCTTTTTCAGAAAAATCATTTCACGAGCTTTCAAACTTTAGTAGATTAATTCCGCAATCGCACGATTTGCTTTTAACTAGGCGTAACTTGATCAACTATGCCTAGTTCAAAATAAATTCTGCGAGAACGGAAAGTAATTGCTATTGTCAAACGGTTTTCGAGTCGAAAATTCCTGGTCTTATTCCTTCCCGATTCTCACGTGACTGACCCATACATGCATTTTCGTTTACATTTTTCCTTAATTCCTGTACTCACGTAACGTATTATTCGCAGATTCGACATGTCTCAGTCATCGCACTCACGATCTCAGTCTCGCTCACGTTCTCGACTCGCGTTTTCTCCCGGACCATCCGAGGAACCCGCAGCATCCGAGAGTCAGCGTCATCAGACGACTGACCCGACTGAGGAGAGCTCGATGGCGTACTCCAGCAGCATGGGTACCTCCAGCCCGAGGACCGTGCTACCAGCTGCACCCCCGGCACCTGTTGAGGCACCGCCCCAGAAGCGAGGACCTCGCGTTGTCACTACGGCACGCAAGCAGGTCGTCCTCCCAGGACGACTGCCTGACAGGATGACCGCGCAGCAGGCCGGATCATCCAGACCCACACCTTCACATCTCCCGTTCGGTCATCCACCTCCCGAGGCACCGCGCACTTCCATGATGGACCACTACTCGTGGGAGCGTCAGCTCGAGCGAGAGGAAATGCAGCGTGCCCGCGACGCTGAAGCAGCCAGGCAAAGGCTGCCGCCTACCCCACAGCTACCCCCTCCTGCCGCATTCCTGCACCTTCACCGCGAGGTAAGGGGACTATCGGAGGAGGCCCAACAACAAGGGCTTCTCCTCTGTGAGGTCTCTGATGTCGCGCACCGATTGTCGGAGCAGGCATTGCGACACCTCTCTACGGCTCAGGCCACTGCCCGGACGGTGCAACGTCTGGTGGGAGTTTGTTTGGTTATGGGGACCCTCTTGGCGGTGGTTATCACCAAGATGCTTTTCGAGAAGCGCCGTTAGTTATTTTTCTTTTACTTATTGTATTGTAGGCTCGAGTTGTAATTTTCCTATGTACACAACTCAAAGCCATATCTATTTATTTCCATATGTATTGTACTTGTATTCCATTCTCATTTTGAACCTTGTACTCAACTCTATATTATTATTGAATGGAAATTCTACCTTATTATCTATTTGTGCTATTGTCGTGTGAATCTTTAGTTATCATTGAATTGTATCTCTTGCGTGTATATCTTGTTGTGTGAATTTCTTGAATCCCTATCGTGCGTGTTCTATCTGTCCTATTACCTTACTCTTGCGGAATTGTTGTTTTATACATTGAATTATATTCTTATCATACTCTAATCGTGCGATCTAAACTGAATCTGTTGTCTGTTGTCTGTTGTAGAATCATGGCACCCCGAACCAACGCCAGTATCATCGCCGAACAAGTCGCTGAGCAGTTGAATGCGGCGATGCCCAACATGATCGCTCAGATCACGGCGGGAATCAATGCCAACGTCAACAACCATCAGCGACCGCAACAACAGAACAACAACCAAAATCAAGACAACAACCAGAATCAGAACAACAACCAAAACCAGAACAACAACAACAACCAAAACCAAAATCATCACCAGCACCAAAACCCTCCCGCTTGTACTTACAAAAGCTTTATGGCATGCAAGCCCAAAGAGTTCCACGGCACCTCTGGAGCTGTAGGACTCGTGTCCTGGTTCGAGAGCATCGAATCAGTCTTGCACATTAGCAAGTGTGCCGAGGCCGACAAGGTAGAGTACGCTTCATGCGTACTACATGGGAAGGCTCTATCATGGTGGAACAACGTGGTTCGGACCAGAGGGCGTGACACCGCCTATGCTCTCTCCTGGGAGCAATTCAAAAATCTTCTGATTGCTGAGTACTGCCCTAAGGGGGAAATCAAGAAGCTTGAGGCGGAACTGTGGAACCTCATGATGGTTGGGAATGACATTGAGGGTTACACCACCCGATTTCATGAACTGTCCCGACTAGTTCCGAGACTAGTAACCCCTGAGGAAAACCGCATTGACCGATACGTTTCTGGTCTAGTTCCCGAGATCCGGGGAAATGTTCTCTCTGCTGAACCTCAAACCTTACAGAGCGCAATCATTCTGGCTTACCGACTCACCAGCGATCTCCTCACTGCTGCAGCACCCTCCAAGAAGAAGGATGGAGAGAAAAGGAAGGCAGATCACAACCCCCGGAGAAACAGCAAGAAACAGAAAACCACCCGCAACTACGCGGTAACTGTTGCACCACCACCACCACCAGCTGGGAACCGAAGCTACACGGGGACGAACCCCAAGTGCAATAAGTGCAACTTCCATCACCACGGGAACTTCCCGGTATGTTCAAAGTGTCAGAAGGTGGGGCACTTCTCCAAGTATTGTTCGGAGAAAGCTGCGATTCAGGGTCAGAAGCCGGTGTGCTTCGAGTGTGGAAGCGACCAACATTTCCGCAACGCTTGCCCTAAGCTTCAGAATGCCCAACCCAATCAAGGAAGGCGCGGTCGCGGACGTGCTTTCGCACTTACAGCCGAGGAGGCTCGGCAGGACCCGAATGCGGTGAACGGTACGTTTTCTGTAAACAACCACTATGCATCTGTATTGTTCGATTCTGGAGCAGAAAGAAGCTTCGTATCCTTAGAGTTTAGACCCTTCATTAATTTAGGATCTAAGATTCTTAAGGATAGATTCACCGTAGAGTATGCCAACGGTCAGGAATTTGAGGCTAAGGATGTAATCGTAGGATGTTCAATTTTCCTATCTGATAAAACGTTTCCCATCGATTTAATTCCAATTGAGCTGAAGAGCTTTGACATCATAGTCGGAATGGACTGGTTATCTCGGTTCCGGGCCGAGATCGTCTGTTTCGACAAACTTATTCGTATCCCTCTACCAGACGGCGAAACCCTTGTCGTGCAAGGCGACAAACCGGGCTAACGACTTCGCATCGTCTCCAGCGTTAAAATGCACAAGTACCTCAAAAAGGATTTTGATGCATTCCTAGCGCATGTCATCGAGCGTAAGCCCAAGGAAAACCGAGTACAAGATATTCCCATAGTCAAGGATCATCCAGAAGTCTTTCCTGAGGATCTACCTGGGCTACCTCCACACCGACAAGTGGAATTCCGAATAGACCTAGTTCCTGGCGCAGCACCGGTTGCCAAGACACCGTACCGTCTAGCACCCCCAGAAATGCAAGAGCTGTCGAAACAGCTACAGGAACTCTTGGATCATGGTCTTATTCGTCCGAGCTCGTCCCCCTGGGGAGCCCCAATCCTTTTCGTCAAAAAGAAAGACGGATCCTTTCGAATGTGCATCGATTACCGAGAACTGAACAAGCTGACCGTCAAGAACCGATACCCACTTCCGAGGATCGATGATCTGTTCGATCAGTTGCAGGGTGCAACTTACTTTTCTAAGATCGACCTCCGCTCGGGGTATCATCAGGTTCGAGTCAGTGAGAACGATATCCCAAAAACCGCTTTCCGAACCCGATACGGACATTACGAATTTCTCGTCATGCCATTTGGTCTGACCAACGCACCAGCAGTGTTCATGGATCTGATGAACAGGATGTGTCGACCGTATTTGGACAAATTCGTAATCGTATTCATAGATGACATCCTCATCTACTCCCGGAACAAGGAGGACCATGCGAAACATTTGAAACTCATCCTCGAACTCCTTAAGGATCAGAAACTTTACGCCAAATTCTCGAAGTGCGAATTTTGGCTCCGAGAAGTACACTTCCTTGGCCATGTAATCAACCAGGAGGGAATTCATGTCGATCCAGCAAAGATCGAAGCGATTGAGAAATGGCAAGCCCCCACGACTCCCACCGAAATCCGACAATTCTTAGGATTGGCGGGCTATTACCGGAGATTCATTAAAAATTTCTCGAAAATCGCTAAGCCTCTGACCGAACTTACCCAAAAAGATAAGGAATTCACCTGGGGAGAACAACAGGATGAATCCTTCCAAAAGCTGAAGTATGAACTGTGCCATGCACCGATTCTGTCCCTACCGGAGGGTACAGATAATTTTGTAGTGTTTTGCGATGCGTCTCACCAAGGACTTGGGTGTGTCCTTATGCAGAAGGAAAAGGTCATCGCATACGCATCGAGGCAGTTGAAGGTACACGAACAGAATTATACAACACACGACTTAGAGCTGGGAGCTGTCGTGTTTGCACTAAAAATTTGGAGGCATTACTTGTACGACACTAAGTGCACGGTGTTCACGGATCACAAAAGCCTTCAACATATCCTCGAACAGAAAATGCTCAATATGAGGCAACGGAGATGGATCGAACTTTTAAGCGACTACGATTGCGAGATCAAATACCACCCGGGTAAGGCAAACGTAGTAGCTGACGCCCTGAGTCGTAAGGAAAGGGCTAAACCATCTCGAGTTAGAGCATTGGGAATCCAGATTCAAACTAACCTCCAATCGCAAATTTCTAAAGCTCAGCAGGAAGCATTGAAACCTGAGAATCTTAAGGACGAAACCATTCACAATCATGAAAAGGAATTTGAGCTCAAACCGGACGGAATCCATTATTCCAAGAATCGAGCATGGATTCCGAGAGTCGAAGACCTTCGTAAGCTTATTTTGGATGAGGGCCACCGATCCCGATACTCTATTCATCCGGCATCCGACAAGTTGTGTAAGGATCTACGGGAATACTAATGGTGGTCGGGCATGAAGAAGGATATCGCCTTGTACGTAGCTAAGTGCCTTACTTGCTCGAAGGTCAAGGCGGAATATCAGAAGCCCTCCTGTCTACTTCATCAGCCAGAGATTCCCATGTGGAAGTGGGAACAAATCTCCATGAACTTCATCACCAGATTGCCCCGTAAGGCAAAAGGTAACCACACGATTTGGGTCATCGTGGACCGTTTGACAAGATCCGCCTCCCGGTACGAGAAAACCACTCGATGGAGAAATTCGCTCAAATCCACATCAACGAGATCGTCTCTCGTCACGGAACACCTCCCTCCACCATCTCCGATAGGGATAGTCGACTCACGTCCTGTTTTAGGAATGCCCTTCAGGAATCATTAGGGACGCGACTAGACCTCAGCACCGCATACCACCCTCATACCAATGGTCAGAATGAACGGAATATACAAACGCTTGAAGAGATGCTGAGAGCGTGTGTAGTTGACTTCGAAGGAAGTTGGTACGCTCACCTCCCCTTGGTCGAGTTCTCCTATATCAACAACAATCACACTAGCATCAAGTGCGCACCATTCGAGGCCTTACACGGACGTAAGTGTCAGCCACCGCTTTGTTGGCTAGAAGCTGGCGATCGACAACTCACAAGGCTCGATATCATCCAGGGAACCATCGACAAAATCACTACCATTCGAGATAGGCAGAAGAGCTATGCCGATAACCGAAGGAAACCCCTCGAATTCCAAGTGGGCGATAGAGTACTTCTGAAAATATCGCCATGGAAAGGGGTGGTCCGTTTCGGGAAACGCGGCAAGCTAAGCCCGAGGTACACAGGCCCTTTGAGGTAATTGAGCGTATCGGCCCAGTGGCGTACCGACTTCAACTTCCGCAAGCTCTTTCCAACGTTCACAATGTCTTCCACGTCTCGCACCTGAAAAAGAGCTTATCGGACGAAACCATTGTCATTCCACTGGACGAGGTCCAGATCGCCAACAAACTTAATTTCATCGAAGAACCGCTTGAGGTTGTAGACCGAGAGGTCAAACAACTCAAGCAAAGTCGTATTCCTATTGTCAAGGTTCGGTGGAATTCCCGACGAGGTCACGAATTCACATGGGAACGTGAAGACCAGATTCGTCAGAAGTACCCGCACCTGTTCAAAGATCTTTCCTCCGATGAGGCGAACTAAATTTCGGGACGAAATTCTTTTCAACCCGGGGAGAATGTGACAACCGTCTTATTTCAGGTGAAAACCGCATTCTCTATCTTTGACTCAATTCTAAATTCATCTTATTATCACTTGTCTCGTTAACTCGAGTGTGTAGAATCGAACTCGGAATCACATAATCGAATCCTAATACCAAGTAAACACTTAGTGAACTTGTCTAAGTTCCTATCAAAAATAACCGGAAACTTTCAACTAACGAAAGCGCTTAACAATGGAACAAACGAAAAACGAACAAGGCTGAAACAAGCCCGAATGCGCCGCCTGTTGTCCCAATGGCGCCGCATTCGGGGCCAGTTCAGCAATGTTTGTGTTTTTATTAAAATTAACTAAACGGACCCAAACATAAACCAACGTTTTGGCCCATGTTCTAAGGGTCCAAAAGCCCCTTTAATGGTCCAGGAACATCACACATAAACACCCAAACATGACTCATTTGTTACACACACATCTAAACACAAACACACTCTCATTTGCTCACTCTCTCTCTACAACCATTTTTTTCAAGAACACACACACAACTCCCTCTTTAATTCCAGTGATTTCCACTCCAAAAATACAGAAAAGTAACCACATAAAACACACAAAAATCGTCATCAATCAAGGAGGAAGAAAGGGGTTAGCATTCTTGGGTTCAAAATCGATTTCTAAGCTTGTTTGGGGTCAAAATCATCAAGGATTCACTTCCACCATCTTCAAATCATTATCTACTCGGTAAAAACCCTTTTAATCCTCTGTCTTTTTTATTCTTACTCATTGCATGTGCAATCCATCCATTAAAAATGGGTTTTTACAAAGATTGGTGACCATTTATGAACAAAAACGAATTTTTATGCAATGCATGTTTAGATCCATGAATTTGTGGCTAAAAACTGTAAAGAAACTATAAGACATCATGTAAATATATGAATCTATGAATGCATGTCGAAATCTACCACCAAACTAGCAATTTCAAGCAACAAAACGGATTTCCCAGAAATCTGAGGTCCGAATGCGCCGCCATTTGTACCACAGGCGGCGCATTCCAGACCCAGATTCTGGGAAATGGGTTGTTTTCGCCACTAAACGCAACCTTGAACTTACTTCACCAAACCGAGTACCATAACCTGTAAAGAACCAAACTTACATGTAAAGAGACTAATTGAACAAGTTCCCATCATTTAAATGTGGTAAAAATGTATAAATGTTTGGTGATAAAAATTGTTAAGCGGGAAAGTGTTTTGAATTGGACATAATGATTTTGGCGCGGAAGCGCTGCCCGATTTTCGGTAGACCAAAAAACCAACACTTCTAATAAAAACATTTCGTTACCTAACAAGATATAAACATGGATACTTATTAAATCTTGGTATTTCTTTAGGAGTTCCGTGATTCCTACCCGTTTCGACCCGTTCCGACCGCTCTCTCTTTTGTGCAATCCTTCGCAAATAGTGAGTTACATCCCCACTTATTTACTGTTTTCAATTATCTTTTGGGGGAAACAAGAGATCTAAATGAACTTTTATGAACTCTATTGAACATTTTTGACAAACTTATGCTTAATTAGTTTTATGGCCGTTTGGCCTTTGATAAACTAATGGTTCGCCACCTTTATTCGGCTCTTGATTTAAAACTATGTTAAACTCATTTAATGCCATCCTCGGCACTCATATGTATTTTGATTGATCGTATAACTACCATGACTCTTGAGGAATATAACTACCCTAAGTGACTACTACTAGTTTAAAAATAACATCAGTGCCTAATTTTTCACAACACACTATTAGCTTTGTTAAGCCGTTTAGTAATTATGGGTATCGATACTTAGGAAATAACCGTTCCTTGCTTAGGCGGCAGCTTAAGTACATATTACTCGATCAGAAATGACTCCCCGTTGTAGTCGGGGTAAGAGGCCTCACGGTTAGAAATTCGGTTTAATGTGAACACTTAAGTTATATTATGCCAAGTAGTCGTTATACATGAATTCAATCATAGTTTACTCATTATGCGCGTATAGAGTTATACGACTTCCGCATCTATCTCTAAATCAACTGTTTTGGTTCGAATTATTCTTTAAGTCTTAATCTACTTTTAGAAACTACTAAGTATAGCTATACTTAGCTCAAACCTTTTTAGTCGAGGACTAGAAAACTGTAACTCACTCACTACTTTATTGTAGTTGACACTTTATCTCTTGTTTCAGGAAATCAAGTGTAAGTCACGGAATGCATTACTTGGATGGGTCATGGAATGTCACGTGAAGTCATGAATCGGGAGAAGACCTATTTTGAACATGTTTTTGGGAATTTTATCAAACAATTTATTATGTTATGTGGTGATGTACTTTTCAATACTTGGTTACCTTTAAACTGTAAACTCTTATTTACTTCTTAATGACTTGAAACCGTATGATTTTACTATAACTCGTGTAATGATATCTTTGCTCTTCACACTTCCGTGTTTCCGCTTTAGTGGGGTGTGACAGCTAAAGCGGAAACACGGAATGTGAAGAGCTGGAAAATCCTCACACAGGTCATATAAAACATCACGGTCATCAAGTCATTAATTAAAATAAAAGTGTTTACAAATCCATCCAAGACACAATAATTTAGTACATTGAAACACAATTATAAGTTCATTAAAAATTCCCAAAATAACTGGCCACGTCTTTTCCCAAAAAGGTTCTCACACAACCGCCTCGACCCGTCCATGCCATGCACCTCTTACTTACACTAATTTCCTGAAACATAAGATAAAGTGTCAACTACGAAAACGCAGTGAGTGAGTTACAGTTTAAACAGTACGTCAAAATGTAAATAAAGTATATAAGGTAATAGTTTCCATAAAGGAGATTAGCGGAGAAAAGTCGCTTATAGTTTATATACTTTAAAGTCCAAGTAATGGGCGGACTGGTGCCCTAAGTTTGTAAAGACCAAATATAGTCAAATTTAGTCAAACAGTAGAAGCGTATATCAAACGCTAAAAATTTATAAGTTTATGCGTAAGTAACTAATTAGATTTTCTTGTATCAACCTCTTGGCATCTATAACTTAAGTGTTCACACTAATCCGATTATCCAACCGTGAACGTCCCCAACTTCCCGCCTCTCAAACGGAAAGTTAAACAGAACTTAGTAATATGTACTTAGACTGCCATCTAAGCAAGGAACGGTTCTTTCCTAAGTATCGATACCCATAATTACTATACGGCTAAGTAGTTAATAATGTGAAAGTCTAAGTCTAAAACAGTCGGGCACTAGTAAACTTTATTTTAAAATCGAGAGAGTCGTACGTCCATCACTTAAGATCGTGTTATAGTTCCATCAAGGGTTGGTACGTATACAAGCATCAATAATCAGTTTAGTCAAAAGAGAGCGACCAATAAGTCTAAGTAAAGTCAAATAAATTACGCATAAGAGTTTAAATAGTCGATCAAATAAGTCCAAGTACGAACCAAATGTCAAAGTTTAATAATTCAAAAGTCAAAGTTTAATAAGTCAAAGGTCAAGGTTTGATATATTGCAATTTGTTTCATAAAGCTTGAAAATGCAATTAATCTTATGTTTCCCCCAAATTCATGTAAAATATATATAAAACGAGGGGTTGTAACTCACGGATTGCGAAGAGAACGAGAACTTGGAAACTCGGTCGGAATATGTAAGCCGGGAATCACGGATTGCCTATTAATTACCAAGATAGTTTAATGAGTTGTTATATTATGATGTTCTTATATAATAACATAGGTAAAACTTTATTAAACTTTAAGTGTCAAAGTTAAGTATAGTCAAAGATAGTCCGAACGGTAGTTGTCACGTTCTTGTCCAAAAGTTCGATTTAACGTTTTTGATCATTATATTTTAAGTGCTTTTGCTCGCTGAAGTGATTTACAATTTCTGAGGAAATATGGGCAGCGCTTCCGCGCCCAAATTTCATGCCCAAAAATTGTACCATCACTTCCGCTCACAAATCACCTAAAACACAATATCACATATTTTATAGCTCATTATAGTCCAAATAGTCCAATACAAGTCACCATTTTAATTATTTTTATTTGTCTCAGTCCCACAATAAGGTTAGAACAAGTCCAGAATGTAAACATAATCTTAAAACGAGTAAAACGACGATTTTTCGGGAGAACATCAGCTCGGTGCTGCGCACTTGGGCACAGGTGCTGCGCACCTAGCTGCTGTCTCAATCCCGTTTTGTGTTTTTCTTGCTAAAAACGTTTTGTGACTTAAGGATTTCAACATGCAACCAGTAGATATCTTTTAAAACATCATTTTAACAGTTTCTAAAGTGTTTTTATCCACAGATTCGTGGATTTAATGAGTATTTCGATTAAAAACGTTTTTTACCATAAAAAGTCATAGATTTATATAAAATCATATTTTCAACCGTTAGATCTTACATGCAATTGAATATTTGTATAAAGATAGTAAAAATAAAGAAATCTACCGAAGGAAAAGCTTGGATGAGGAGTTTGGTCGGATTTGAGCTCCAAAAATCTTTGCAAACGTGGTCCTTTTTCGAAATAAACAACACCCCTTGGCTTCACTTGAAGTTTAGAACGATTTGTATGGTTCAAAAGTGGATTTTAATGGTGGAAAGTCACTGGAAATGTTGTTGGTTAAAGAGAAAAATAGAGAGAACAAGTGTGTGTGTGTGTGTGTTTTTCTTTTTGTAAAAAAGAAAGGTAAATTGAAAAAGAATAATAAAAATGGGGTATAGGGAGTTGTGGTCTGTCACAAGGCAGTAATTGATGGCTATAGTCGTTTGTGATTGGTGGAATTGGGTGGTGGAAGTGTAAAAACGAGGCAGGGACTAAAACTGAAAATATTTTGAATTCTGGCGTGAGGTGTTGCGCACCTCATCACTAGGTGCGGCGCACCGGGCAATTTTCAGCCTTTTTCAAATTTTTCGTTTTTACGTTATTGCTTCGTTGGACCTTTTTGTTAATTAAAAGTTCTTAAGTATGATAAGTTATGAACTTAGGAAAGTTCAATTGGTATTTTCTTGGTATTAGGACTTATAATTTGATTCCGGAAGTTATTCCGACACTAGTTCCGACAAAGTATAGACTCAAAGTTACGAGCTAGAACAGAACGAACACGGTTAAAGAGTAACTAACGTTTCAAATTGATATAATAATTGAACAAGTACCTGAATTTTTGACGGTTGTCACATTTTAATATTTTGTATTAAAAGATTTTATAATAGTAATAATAAGGTAAATCATAGTCAAATAAAAGACAAATATTTTTTTATTGTAGTGGTGTGAAATTGAAGAAAAAATGCAATTATGTATTGTATAAGGGTGTAAATGAAAAAAATATTTGATGACATCATCAATCTAATCTAACGGCTGAAATTAAAATATCTAACTAATCTAACGGACCTTACTTTGCCATGTGACATTTAAGGTCTCTCTTTTATTATATATTAAAGATTGCGGATTTCGTCCCTAACTTTGAAAAGTTGCATGGATCGTCCAGGTTTCCAAACTAATTACTCATTTCGTCCCTAATTTCAACGTCTGTTTATTTGTGCCGTTATCCTGGCCCACGTGTAAAACACGTGAGGGTATTTTAGTACTTTCAAAGTGTGTTCTTTGTGATGGTATTTCATAGGAGGTCACTGAGCATTGCTTACTCAAGTTTCTAAAATAAAATATGGTCGAAGGTTTGGCCATGGTGCTATTTCGGTCCTAAACAGAACACATCCCTTATTGATATAATCGTGGGGAAAATTGCCTCGATGGATAATAAAGAGATGCCAAAGATATTTCATGAAGTTTGCTTAACTGTTTGGGCCTTATGGAATTGGAGGAATCACTTTATTTTTGCAGCGGATCTAGATAAAATCAAAATCGCTTCAGAAGACATCTTTCCAAATATTCGGAGATCATCTCTTTTGTGGTTGGAGAATCAATGCAAGAAGGAGGTGGTTAACTAGATCGTTGGATAACCAACCCACAAGAAACGGATCCAGTTTAAATGCATTTCTCTTTGTTGTTTTCTTGGTTGTATTTGGTGTTCATTCCATGTCTCCTTGATGCTTTCTTGTATATCGTTGGTTTTTAATAAAATATTTCGCCTTTCTGCGAAAAAAACACTCTTCTAATAAAAGTAAAAAACACGACGATTTTAACGTTGTAATCATTTTCATTTAACAATTAACAATTTTCATTTATATAAAAGTTTTTGGGTAAAGAAAAATTGATTGAAATATCAAAATTTTTACTTAAATATTTTGATGATTTCTCTAATGAAGTATATAAAGATACATTAATGCCACAAAAAATCAAAATAAATTAGAAAACCATTGAAATTATCACAACGAATAAGCTCATAAGCCAAAACAAACACGCCCTTAAGTTTAGGGGTGAGCATGGGTCGGTTCCGACCTCAACCTGAACCCAAACCGAAATTTCGATTCCTGAAAGTTCCAAACCGTTTGGTTCGGTTTCTGCATTGGTTCGGTTCCACTCGGTTTCGGTTTTTTTCGGTTCGGTTTGGTTTTTTATTTCGGTTTTTGGACATAGGCAAATTCATAGATCTGTCAAGGAAAACTTGTGAAATAAATCTCAAATGGAAGCCTATGTTACGCAATAATTGGCGGAGCAGTTCACAAGTTATAACATGAAGTTGTGCATATTACTAGAATATAATGATATGAATCGAAAAACTTTAAACACAAAATTAAGAAAAAACTATATTATATGTGACTTAGTAAACTATAGCCTACATGGCAAAAACAAAAAAAAAAATCAAAATTGAAGAAATAAACCTATATGTTATGAGTATTTTGGTCTACATGGCACCAAAAGATTATATATTGATAAGTATGAGATTGACAATTTAGAAAAAAAAAACTTTGAGTCTTCACTATTAGCATTGAGAGTTTGTGTGTTTAGGGAGTAATTAATTAGGATGATTTAGAATTTTAAACAAAGGAAAAAAATAAAAAGAATAAAACTTAAAATATCTACTAAAAGTGAAATATTAAAATTGACATACATATAATGGTTCGGTTCGGTTTTTTTCGGTTTGGTTTAACCTCCGACCCAAACCGAACCGTTTTTTTCGGTTTCTCAAAAATCGAAACCCAAACCATCGGTTTTTGTATTTGGTCCGATTTTTCGGTTCGGTTTTTATCGATTTTTTCGGGTTTTGGGATTTCGCCGGTTTTTACTCACCCATACTTAAGTTTAAATATAAATAATATTTGTTTAAAATTAAGATTAAACGTGACTTAAACCAAACCACAAGTTGCATCCTGACATTAAAATATACGGCTACTTGTTTTCTCTTCTTCGATGACATCGTCGATTATTTTATTCATTTCACTTTCTATAAATACTTAACCCATCCCACCAATTTTTTCGTACAATTCTAAGATCCCCAATATATCTATTCTTGTCTTTTTCATACATATTCCCTTTTGCTCCTTTTCAAAAAAAAAATGGGTATCAAGTTATCTCCGACGTCTGCTGCCGGAAAATGGATGGGTTTTGTAACCGCCGTTTGGGTACAAGCTATTTCCGGCAACAACTATACTTTTTCAAACTATTCCGATGCACTTAAGTCTTTAATGGCACTTACACAACTCCAACTTAATAACCTTTCCGTTGCTAAAGATGTTGGTAAAGCGTTTGGTATAATCGCGGGCCTCGCGTCTGATCGTATTTCGCCTGCTGCTTTACTTCTCATTGGTTCCATTGAAGGTTTTATTGGTTATGGTGTTCAATGGTTAGTTGTCAGCCAAAGAATTCAACCGCTTCCTTATTGGCAGGTAACTTTTTTTTTTCTCGAACACTTGGTGTGCATTATATATATTTAGGATTGTAAACGAGTCGAGACGAGCTCGAGCTCCACTTAGAATACATGTATGAATTTGTTATAGATTTGAAAGTTATTTGTTATATGAATTTTAACAAGGAATTTTGCCAACCACGCGTTGCGGGTTAAAAATATTATCTCAAAAATGATAAAGTTTAAAGAATAAAATTTTATATCAATTTTCTTTATAGGGTTTTTATAACTTGTGCCCTAGGGGCACATGTTAACAACCATTTTTTAATATTAAAAGTACAATCAAAAGTATCAAATGGTACTTTTGATTGTACTTTTAATATTAAAAGTACAATCAAATATTGGTACTTTTGATTGTACTTTTAATATTAAAAAATGGTGTTAACATGTGCCCTTAGGGCACAAGTTAGAAAAACCCTTCTTTATATATCATTAACATTCACTTAAATTCTTAGACGTTAATACTAAAAAGAAATAAAATCAACAATTTCTTTGAATAAAAGCATACTACATATGTAAGCGTGTTAACTATTTTGACAAATTTGTAATTAATTCTTATATATATTATTTATATAATAATTCAAAAATGTTATTTTGGTTTATAAATTGAGTATATTGTTAATAACTATTGTTTAGGGTTGTGATTAATAAACTTTAACGAGTTATACAATAATAAATATTTATGACTCTGGTTATAAAATTTATAGTTAATTATTTTCATTAAAACTTATATCTAGTTAAGCTAAAAAGACTTTTTGAAGCTAAATCAGACATTTAATTGTTTATATGAAATTTGGTTTTGATAATCGAACTTTTTTTAAATGTATGTATATTTGTAATTTGAAATTTGTAATAAATAACAAAAAAGGAATTTTACCCATTTTAATTTTACAAATTCCTTTTATTAGAAATATAAATTTCGGTTGCTTTTGATGCCCGATCTTCGACTTGAACTTGATAAAAGCTCGACTTGTTTACAACCAAACGGTTATAGAAATTCAACTTTTAACAGTAATTTTTCAATTCATGTGATTTTAATTTGTACCTTATTATTTTGAAACAGATGTGCATATTTCTATGTATGGGAGGAAACAGCACAACATGGATGAACACAGCAATTCTCGTAACTTGCATTCGCAATTTCCGAAAAAACAGAGGTCCAGTCTCGGGTATACTCAAAGGATATGTCGGATTAAGCACGGCAATTTTCACGGACATCTGTACGGCTCTCTTCAACAACGATCCAGCTCGTTTTCTGCTAATGCTAACAATCGTTCCTTTAGTTGTCTGTCTTTTCGCCATAGTCTTCCTTCGCGAAATCCCTCCATCGTCATCTGTAGAAGAGGAAAAAGCAGAAACTCGTTACTTCAATATATTCAACGTTCTTGCTGTAATCATAGCGGTTTATTTACTGACGTTCGATATAACAGGCGAACACGGAGCTGCATTATCAAAAGTGTTCTGTATTATTTTGATAATTTTAATAGCTTCACCGTTATCCGTTCCAGTGTATCTCGCCTTTCAAAACATAATTCGATCGGATATCAAACCACTAGATGTTGAAGCAAGTGAAGTAACGGAACATTTACTTATACAACAAGAAGAACATAGCGTCATAACAGAGACAACAGTGACAGAATTGGCGAATGCAGAATCATTTATAGAGGAGAAGGTGGCACCGTTGATCGGAGAAGAACACACGGTGTTTGAGGCGTTGAAAACGTTGGATTTTTGGATTTTGTTTGTTTCGTTTTTATGCGGAGTGGGTACGGGTCTTGCAGTTCAGAATAATATGGGTCAAATGGGTTTGGCACTCGGGTATGTTGACGTGTCGATATTTGTTTCGTTAACAAGTATTTGGGGATTCTTCGGTCGGATCGGGTCCGGGACGGTTTCTGAGTATTTCATCAAGTAAGTTTCTTTATTTTTGGTTTAGATAATTTCAGAACATATAAATTGGTTAACTAGGTAACAGGTCGAAACATGTAATTTGATATCGACCGATGGTTTGAACTCACTCATAATTTTGATGTCGTTTTTACTCGGGTATATTTGAGATTTTTACAAAAAAAACTATATAATTAGAATAATGACTATAAATTAATTATTTTTGTCCAAAAACATGCCTTAATTGAGACATGACCTGTCTCTCAAAATTAGACCGATCATATTTTTTTTAATTATTTGCAACATTTGACAAAATGATACAAAAAATTATAAAAGAAAAACTATAGTTATTTTAAGAGCCGTCAATCAAAAATCATAATTTGCCTCTTTCTTGTTATATATTTTAATAAAAATGGCCCCTCTGGTATCAATTTATAAGGGGCTTATAACTTATTGACATTTGGATTTATGTTCATAAGTTCGGATTTTCCGGCTTATTTAACCATTTATGGGCTTATTACTGTTTATTATGTCAAAATAAACAGTAATAAGCTCATTAAAGGTTATATAAGCCGGAAAATCCTTGCTTATGAAACATAAGCCGAAATATTAATAACCCACAAATCCTTTATATAAGCCGAAACAAACACCCCTAAGTAAGTTCTTTTTTCTTTTGTAATATTTTATTATTTAAAGTTTTCGATGGTCTTAAACAACGGTTTTAATAGCTTAATTTAAAACTTAAAAGGGTTATTTTTTTTATTTATTATTTTTATGGTCCTTTTTAAATCGTTACTATAAAGTCGTGTGAATATTTTAATATTATAGTGAACATGCAAGTAGGTTCATTTGATATTTTGTATATGCAAGTGGGTTCACTTCTTGTATGGACCACCACCAACCCCAAAAAGGGCTTGGTCCGCACCATCTTTGATGAGTCACGTCAACTATACCTTTCTAAATTTCACTTATATTTTATTTAAAGATCCAATCTTGGTAGATATTTTCTAAATATGTGTATACATTTATGTATGTTGAAGATCGAAAGACATAAAGTTTGTTCGAATCTTATTGACACCACCTGTAATTTTTGGGTAAACGACTCATTTTGAGCTAGTATGGTATCTTTTTTCTCTTTGATGAGAGTTTTATTTAATTTTAAATTGTCGTCAGCCCAACTTCTAGAATACACACGACATGTGTTAGTTGAGTCAATAGCGTCATATACCACGATAACCAAATACACATATTTTTGAATCAATTTTCGTAAATGAAAGAGATAGGCGTAAAGAAAGTTGAGTCATATTAGGATATTAACTTTATTTTCAATCAATGAGACGGGTGGGTGAGTGTGGAAAAGGAAGGTGCCAAGAAACAACAAGCAACCCATTTGTCGTTATGGAAACAAAAAGGCTAACATTTGCTTTGCCCTTTAAGGTCGATAATGTAGGATTTAGATATTTGTTTGTGTGGCTTACAAGGCTTTATGATGGATGTCATCATCTTTTACAAACCCAAATATTGCCTTCCTTGCAAGTTTAATCATACATTTTCTTCGTTTATCGTTAACATATCTTAGATATGGTAAGATGTGAAGGTTGGATAATAGATCTAAATAGTTTTAATACTACTCAATATAGGTCGTTTTTTTTTTGGGGTAAAAGGGACAACTTATCTCTGGTAAATTATATTACACAAAAAAAAGATTAAGTACAATGGAATGTGACTGAATTACCACATTAACCCTCAAGCAACGCTTGAATTACCACATTAACCTCAAACATTAAGTACAATATAGGTCGTTTTGGGTTGGGTTGACTCGTAAATATTTTATTTTTCTCTCATAATTATATCAAATTTTAATATGGTAATTAGTGAGAACAAAACAATACTCGTATTTATATAAAAAAAAAAATTAGTGATTCGGTCATAAGAAATAGGTTAGAATTACCAGCCATACTTTGGCTATTTAACGTCGAGTGTTACATGATGCCAAAAGGTACGATGTGATTTTGGGGGGCCCTAATTGAACCGATGTTAAAGCGACATGTTAAATCTAGCTATGTTTACCTTAGTTAATTTAAGTCGTTGACATTACGAGTTCGGGCACCTAAGAGTTGTAAAGTTTCAGATTTATTAAACTTTTAGTTTGGGTGGAAAAACAATCTAAGCTATACTATAAAATTATGTTTGAGGATCAGTTTGATGTAAACAATACATTTTTCATTAACAAAATGTAAATTGTTGTGCCTAAATATGTTTCTTCAATCATTACAGGAAGGCGGGAACTCCAAGACCCCTATGGAATGCAGCCTCCCAGATTCTAATGGCTGTGGGCTATGCTCTCATGGCCATAGCAGTGCCTGGCTCACTTTACATCGGTGCAATAGTAGTCGGAATATGCTATGGGGTCCGCCTCGCAATAACAGTCCCAACTGCCTCTGAACTCTTTGGCCTCAAATACTACGGTCTAATTTACAACATCCTCATCATCAACCTCCCACTTGGTTCCTTCCTATTCTCCGGCCTTCTTGCCGGATTCTTATATGACCATGAGGCCACAAGCACATCTGGTGGCGGAAACACATGCATTGGCGCACATTGTTACCGTCTTGTGTTTATAGTAATGGGGATTGCATCTGTACTTGGGTTTATGTTGGATATATGGTTGGCTATTAGAACCAAAGGTTTGTATTCAAGAATTTACTCAAACAGGAAATCCAAGAAGTCGATGGCGGTATCCAATGGCCATTAATGGTGGCCGTAGGTGGAGGGTTGATGGGAAAGTTTCCCAGTGACATCCTTCATCCATTAAACATAAATTTGTGGATTTTGATGGTGCATTCCACTTTGTTTTTAAGAAATTGTTTGAAAGTGTAAACTAGTTTAGTAGAACTTAAGTAGCGATTTTTGGTTTGTATTTGTTAAGTTGAACAAGAACTAGACCAATTTAAGATTGGTCTAAACTCTCAATTATATAAGTTTTGTTGAGAAAATGTATCAATATTATTTATTTTGTAAGTGTGGGTATAAATTCATGGAAATAAAATTTGTGAAATTGGGTTACAATGTCACTTTTTTCTATTTAGTACTAGGTAGGCTTTAAGTTGTACGGAGCACAGCCGAAGAAGTTAACATTGATCATTAAGGGATATTTTTAATACGTATAATGTAAGATTTTTCATATGTAGTAATTTCAACCATGTTACATAGCTACCACTTATTTATACTCTAAATGATAAAAAGTAACTATACGAGGAGCATACAAAATGAAAAATAGCTAATTGAGTTGTGTGATCCATTCATTTACTCGAGCCTAAGGCAACCAAATCCAACATCAAAGCTCGGGTCGTGTACACGAACTCTTGAACATAAATGAAAGTAAGGGAATGTTAGTATACTCAGATTCAAAGCCTTTCTCGGCTGGCTAATTTCTTTAGGCCGCGTATCTATCTCTATCCAAGGATCAAAGTCCGAGGTGTTCATTCTTTGTTTCTCCATGTATGTGCTAGTACGATAAAACATTTTTTTCAAGGCAAGGGACCTTTTCGCAGTATGGCTTAACACCAATGCAGTCTAACGAGGATAATGATGTTTGGATCCTTCGACAATGAGGCACTGGACAACCATATAAACTTAACGGGTATGTTTTCACTTCCATGCATTATCTCGTTAGCGGTTTGTAAAATAAAACATGTTTTCACTTAACGGGTATGTTTTACTATAATGAGAAATAATTTGAGACAATTTACAAATGAACTTACAAAGAGGACTTTAGTGTAAGGGTTAATTGTTTGTAAATACATCGAACTTTACACCCAAAACTATTGTATGCATCCAACTTCTAAAACATCTATTGGGGTTAATTATCTGACAAATTAGTCTAATGTAACCACTATTTAACCTGAAACCGGTTCAGAGCTGACGTGTATCAGGTTTTAAAATTTATTATCCACATCATTTATTCATTTTATAAAGCCATCATTTATTTTCCACATCATCTGTTTATAAATCCAGTTTCCCCCAAATTGAAGTCATCTCCCCCAATTTAATTCACCACGACTAAATCCATCTTCCCCCAAACAACAACAATGGTCGATTTGAGATTTTGTGATTGTGGAATTCGCATCTATCCTCGCACGTCTTGGACAAAGAAAAACCCTGGAAGGAGATTCGTTAGCTGTCCTGTCATGGTATGTTTTAATTTTGACCTAATTTTTTTTCCAGCAAATGATATAATTTATCTTAATTTACAGGATAAAGATAAGAAATGCAGTGTTTACCATTTTCTTGATGATGACCTGTCAAATCCTTACTACAAAAAACTTATTTATGATTTACATGAGGAATTGCAAAGCTTAAGGATGAATCGTCCTACTGAAATGCTTGAAGAAATTGAAGATGCAAGAATGGATGTCAAGAAAGTTGCTCAGCAGTTGACAATTGCCAATTCAAAACTGAAGTTATATGATAGGTTGTTCTTAATATTTGTAGCAGTGGTAGTGGTTTTATGTGTTGTAATTGGTATGTTGTTGATGACTTGATTTTATAATGAAATGCAATGTTCTAATTGGTATGTGTTCTAATTGATGACTTGATTTTATGTGTTGTAATTGGTATGTGTTGTAATTGGTATCTTGCATTTACTGCAACCTCAACCAATATGCCATTAAGTCACATTTACTGCAGCCTCAACCAACAAATAAGCAACCATAACAAATAACCAACCATAAAAAATAAGCAACCATAAAAAGAAGACACATTTACTGCAACCAACATGCCAAATTACCAAATTGCCAAATTAGCAAATGCTTTACAAAAGAAGGCACATATACACTGCACCTAAGTTAGCATGAACTGCACCTTAATTATCAACATCACCACCTAAATTACCACCATTACACCTATGTTAGCATTAGTTTACCAACATTACCCATCATTTACACAAAAGATACAATTTTATGGGCACAAAATATAAAGTTTACCACTTAACAGTTAACTAAACATCCATGACATCGTCATATGAACCTCCTGGTCCATCAATAACTTTTCCCAGTTTCTTCTTAATGATCCTCTCACTTGGTGCCCTCAAACTTGGTGGCTTCTTGAGCATCATCTTCTTCCTTGGAGACTTCCTTTTGTTCTGTGATTGAGTTCCTAGATTGATCCTGTCACCATCTTGACTTCCCATGACAGCAGCAGCTTGACTTCCCATAACATCACTAGCTTGACTTCCCATGACATGAACTGATTGACTGCCCATGACAGGAGCTTCATTTCTTTCTCCAATACTTGACAGTGGAACACTTTCTCGAGAAATTGGCACTGGAACACCATGTTTGCCTACTCCAATGAACCTTTCACCAGTCACAGGATGAACCAACAGTCCATTACCCCACCATGATGGTACTGTTTTTACACAAAAAGATAATAAGTATTGATAATTGTGTTTAAATCTTAATTAATATAGTGACAATACCTTTACTTCCAGGAGCACCACCCACAGGTCCAGGAGCACCACCCACAGGTCCAGGAGCACCACCCACATTTCCACTACCTGAAGCACCACCTACATTTCCAGAAGCAGCACCCACATTTCCACTACCTGAAGCACCACCCACATTTCCACTACCTTCATTGCCACCTTCATTCCCACCTTCATTGCCACTTTCATTGTCACTTGAAACCCTTGCATTCTTCCTTGGCCTCCCCTTCTTCTTTGGTATCTTCTGTGGTTTAGGCTTGGGTTCATTTTTACAAGTTTTCTTATTATGCCCAGTTTCATAACAGTTTTGACAAGTCATTACCACCCCTTCCTTTGATATCCTAGTGCCACTACCTCCCTCATGTGCAGCTCTCCTCCTTTTCTGCTTTTTCCTTCCTGGCATTGGAATTGGTATTGGTGGTAAAGGCTTCACCAGGTCATTTGGAACCCATTCATTCATTCCACCTACATGTCTAATATAACTAATATAAGCATTTAGGTAAAAGTTTCTACTAAACCAATTAGATACATAATCCTCAGGTTGCATGTTCATATGCAGAATCACAGAACAAGCATGAGGGCATGGGACACCTGAAATTTGCCACATTCTGCAACTACATGTCCTATCAGCCACATTCACTTTGTATCCCTCATTGCATTGTCTTACTTCCCAGTCATTCCCACCAGCAAATATAGGATGCCAAAACCTATTTAAAGACAACAATATTAACACTAAATTTAAGACAACAATATTAAACAACATTATTTCTAACCTGTGTTGGTCTTTACACCAATCCAGCTTCTTTTGAATGGTTGGACAAAGTGGACCCTCCCATTTTTCATGAAACTTTCTCATGCTATTCATTCTCTCCATTACAATGACCCTTATTGCTTCCAACATTGTGATAATAGGTTTATTTCTCAACACAACTATGACAGCATTAAAACATTCACTGAATCCATTTTCCACAGCTTCACAACCTCTGTTAACTTCAAAAAATGCCCTTGACCAAGACTTGGGATCCCTCTCATTCAGCCACTTATATGCATTTGGATTAGCAGACTTGACTTTATCCATTTGCTTTTGGAAAAGTACTGGATAAGAGGCCTTGGAAGCTGACCAGAACATTGTCTTGAACTCCACACCACTGTAAGTCTTTCTAAAATTTTCATAAATATGCCTAGCACATTGTCTGTGCTCTGCATATGGCATTACATCCTTTACAGCTTGTATCAGTCCCTACAAGAATCAAAATGAACCATTACAAATCAGGCAACAATAAACATACATAATATCAGAAATAAACATACCTTATGCTGATCAGAAATGAGTGTTACACCATTACCACCTTCAATCTCAAGGTCTCCAGCAACCAAATCAATGAACCAACTCCAGTTATCCTTGTTCTCTATATTCACTACAGCCCAAGCAATAGGATATATGTGGTTATTACCATCCCTCCCTATTGCTGTTAGTAACTCACCTTGATTGGGACTCTTTAAAAAACACCCATCCAGTGCAATGACCCTCCTGCAACCATTGATCCAACCATCCTTTAATGCCTTTAAGCATACATAAAATCTATCAAAGTAAACCTTCTCATCTGGGTTAATAGTGACACCAAGTTTTACAGTTGACCCTGGGTTGCTTGACAGTAATTCATGTGCATAAGACCTCAACATTCCATAATGCTCCTCTATTGATTTCTCAAATTCATTCAAGGCATATGTCTTTGCCATCCTACATTGATTCCCTGACACAATGCATTTGTATTTTTTCATAACCAAGTCAGCAATATCAACAAGTCTAATATTTGGATTTGCCCTTATTTTCCCACCAAACTGTCTACCTATAAACTTATAGTTAATCAGAGACCCAAACTTGAAATTCTTTACACATGTGTGATGATCAACAAGAGATATAACCTGAAAAGAAGCTTCTTTTCTCATTATCCTTCCAAAACATCTGAATGGGCACTTAGGTCCTTCACTTCTAACCACATTTGGATACCTGTTAGCTTTTCTTCTTTTTCCCTTTGATGGATCCTTAAGCCTTGGAGGCCTTTGGCCACACTGAGCAATTACCTCACTTTGACTACTTTTAGAATACCAAATTGAAAATCCATTGGCAAGAGAATAATATGTCATACATTCTTTAAACTTCTCTGCAGACTCAAACCTTTCACCAAGTCTAGGCTTCTGAAGTCTCCAGTGTGTACTTGCATCATGTATTGGATATTTCTCAACCTCTGTTGCTAGCTTAAAAGGATCTTCATTGTCTCCCTCACCCAACTTTTTCAAGAGGTCTTCTAAAAAGCCTTCATGCTCTGCCAGTGTATCAAAAGGATCACTATTTCCTACAGTTTTTCTAGCAAATAGTTTTGGTTTTGCTGCTGTTTTTGGTAATTTCTTGCTTTCAGCTTTTCTGGTTCTCAACTCTTTCACTTCAACTTCATCTTCAGATAAATAGTCAACTGATGCTGCATCACTTTCAGAATCAGAATCATTCACTGGAAAATAATCCTCATCTTCACTAGAGGTATAAATTGGTTCTTTCCCTTTGTCATCTTTCCCTGTATCATCTTTCCCTTTATCATTTGAATTTGAACCACCTTCCTCCATAGCTTCCTTTACAGATTGTTCTCCAAAACTAAATGTTTCCTTTACTTTCCCCACTCTTGATACGTATTTTTCCAATTCAGGCTCTAAATGATCATCAAAATGATCTAAATAGATATCCAATTTACCATAACTGTATGCCAAATCAAACATGCAATTGACATCCCAGTCATCCAAAATCTTTAGTAAACCTTGTTCAGGTTGGGTCCCAGGAGTACTGTAGTATACAGCAGACAATGGATTACCCGTTTCATTTTCTAATCTTTTGAAAAACTCTGTAAAATCCATAATTGGAATTGAGGCTTCTAACATATCTCCATTAGAGTACCTTAAAGGGTCACCAACGAAAACCCCATCATAGTGAATAATAAAGTCAAACATCCTGTACAAAAAAAAAAAACAATCAGTAAAAACCCCTTTATTTGAAACCCTAAATTTTCAAAATCAAAATCAAAATGAAACCCTAAATTTTCAAAATTTTCACTATTGCTTACCTTTGACGAGCATAAGCCTAAATCAATCACGAGAAAAAATTCAAATCGTCAAATCTTTTGAGGGAGGAGTGAAAAGTGGAGCGGGAAAGTGAGTAGATTGTGGTCCAGGAACACAAACAATATTCAATTTATGTTTAAGGTGACATGGCAGCCACGTCAGATGGTCAACGATTAAAAAACCCAAAGTAACCGGCAACCTTTTAAACAGGTTAAATAGTGGTTACATTAGACTAATTTGTCAGATAATTAACCCCAATAGATGGTTTAGAAGTGGATGCATACAATAGTTTTGGGTGTAAAGTTCGATGTATTTACAAACAATTAACCCTTAGTGTAACTTATCATTTTCATGCACATTAATTCTCAAGGCAATTGAGAAACTTTAAAGATGAGTTAGTTATGAACTTATGTGCCCTAAACATAAAGGACTTCGTCGCAATAATAATAAGCCCACAAATAGGATTTAATAGGCCTAAACATACAATCACCACAAGTAGCAAACATCTATAAACAATTGTTTTCATAAATGTCTTATTGAGTCAGTAACTATCTCAACAATAAAAAGACAAGTGAAAATGGAACCTTATACCTCTTAAATAACTTATAAATGTTTTGAAAATATTTTTTAACTACATATATGTGTACGAAGAATTTTAAATTTGATAAACTTTTACTAAAAAGGTAGATGTTTTTTTTTCGATTTCTATAGACGGTGTCATGCCGAGTATATTTAGTAGTTTAAATAAGTCATTTATCGCAAAAAATAACATATTTACACATGTATGTACAAGTTCCTCAATGACTAAAAATGCTAAATTTATAAGATAATTCTTTTTTTTTAAGTGATATTAAATTTTATGAGAAATGATATCAACTAGTAGACACGAGTTCGGGGATTTATGTTCCAGCCTGTACTTTCACCCAATGTTCGTAAGCCAAGAAAAAAGGCATCGTCTTCGTCGGATTATTTAATTCGCAAACTATATTTTTTATTTCATAATATATATATATATATATATATATATATATATATATATATATATATATATATATATATATATATATATATATATATATATATATATATATATATATATATATATATATATATATATATATATGTGAAAGCCCAACACCAAACCAGCCCATAAACCCAACACCCAACCAAGCCCAACACCAATCATTTAATAATACCTAAACTCTACTTTTGTATGTATAATAATAATATAATTGATTATTTAATAATGTTCTATTAATGACAAAATAAAGAAATTCCAAGCACTTCATCAATTTATATACTGTTTTGTAGTTAATTAATATATAATGTATTAGAAAAATAACACCTAAGTCTATTAAACTTTAGAAATTAATTAGACATTTTATAATTTTTTTATTTATTAACCAATTAGTCATTTTTATTTTTTGATTTATTAATCAATTATACATTTCTTTCATATTTTTATTTATTAACCAATTACACATTTTTATATTTATTAACCAATTAGACATATTTTTACATAAAACATTATACATATAAAAATACAAATGTTGGGACATCTTCTATTTTCACCTAAGCAAGCCCAAGCCCAGAACGAGACTGCCCAAGCCCAACACTGCAGTAGCAAAAAAAGCAAGCCCAAGCCCAACACTGCAGTACCAAAAAAAAGAAAAAAAAAAAGAAAATAACCTAAGCAAGCCCAAGCCCAAGACGAGACTGCCCAAGCCCAACACTGCAGTAGCAAAAAAAGCAAGCCCAAGCCCAACACTGCAGTAGCAAAAAAAAGAAAAAAATGCAGTAGCAAAAAAAGCAAGCCCAAGCCCAACACTGCAGTAGCAAAAAAAAGAAAAAAAAAAAGAAAATAACCTAAGCAAGCCCAAGCCCAAGACGAGACTGCCCAAGCCCAACACTGCAGTAGCAAAAAAAGCAAGCCCAAGCCCAACACTGCAGTAGCAAAAAAAAGAAAAAAAGAAAGAAAATAGGTGCTGGGTGGGATTCGAACCGCGGTCTCCCAACAGGGGAGGCGGCGTGTTTACCACTCCGGCAACCAAGTCTTTTGTAAATATAACGATAACAATTGTATTTAAACACAAACTTTTTAAATATAATAATATAAAAGGCACAGATTCATAGGCAATCACCACTTTTAATTATAAGGATAATACTTAAACCTGTTTATAACTAATAAAGAAAAGGATAAAGAACACTGAAATAAATGGTTTTGCCAAGAAAAAAAAACACTTTCTATACAATACAATTGGACTTTATAATAATGTAAACCTCCATTATCATGTGTATTGTTTTCCAAAGTTTATTAATTCTCTAAGAAAAAATTGGAACCTATTAATTTCAAAAATCTCACTGACTTTCGTCTGAAAACCTTCAAATTCTATCTAACTCTCGCTGATCATAAAAAGCAATTAGACACTACGGCCTTATGAAAGACGCATACCCTGATTTGTTGTTTGTTGTCCAGATCTTCAAGTTAATCTATCAAAAAAATGTAAGAACAAATTAATTCAAGTCATCATATAGTTTGAAGAAATGTTACCGACTACCTGTTAAATTTGATTAAATATTTAGGATCTATACTTTCCCAGGTCTCATAAACACACTACTAAAAATGCTCTAAGTAAGTCATTTTGTCAAATACTTGGTGTTCATCAGAAAAACAAAGCTATTGAATATAAATAAAAATCGTAACCTGAATTAGAATTTCACGAATAAGCTTTTATGTTTGAAGAGTGACGGCCACAGAAAAAAAATGAATAGTCGGCGTTTTGCTTTCCAAAACGTAAAACTTTTTGAAGATTCAATAATACATAGAGCATCCCCGTGAACCATGAAGAAAAGAAAGTAAAGATCAACAAAAATATTTAAGTTACAGATGTTAAAATTAAACATACTTACAATTAGAAACCGAATTAGCGGTGATCAAGTACACGTCATTGAGGAACTTACGCATGCAAAATAAATAAAATGGAGGAAATACAAGTAACCAGATGATTGTTATAATAAAAATATAAGATTAAACACTTAGGAAAGAAAAAAACAAAAATTAAATACGAAGTATACAAAAGAGAACCAATCATAAGGGAAAAACAAAGATTGTTTGCTAACTACCTTGATAATCTTTGAGAAAAAATTGTCATTTACACATAGAATATGAAGATGAATAGGGGTTGCAGAAAGAAATAAGTAAAAGCAAGTGTCAGTAAAATTTACATTAGGTAAGGAAAATGTAGTCAAGCCTCCGGACCAAAGAAAAAGAACATTTTTAGCGTGTAAAGAGAAACAAATATGTGTGTGACATGAGAGAAAATAGTTGTTTACTGTGATTTGAATCACTGACGGTGAATAAAACTTACGTGCCACTCAGAAGTGAGCCACGTGTCAAAACCAAGCGAGGTTACACAAAACTTTGTGTTTGGATGTGTACTTGAGATTTCAGATGACCAGGTAAATGAAGCTGTAGATAGAGTCTTTGATGACATGAAGACTCTGATCATACATTCCAAAGACATTAATTGTGCAACAACCTTCATAGAGATGCCCATTGTAGACTGGCTTGATATGGTTATAGATGGAAAGAATGGGTATAAGGTTGTTAGAGCTGACAAGAGCTTCAGGGTATTCTACAGTCATCTGGAAATCTTTAGGAATATAAGTCGAAGGGACTTGGTGGATCTCTTTCTCATTGGCTGCAAGAAGTACTCAAATGGTCAAGGTACTGTTCTAGACTTTAATGATATATTTATGGAAGTACTGGAAGTCATGTTTGAACCTGAGAACGTGCCAGAAAAGTTATCAAAGTTTACTCCTATTCTTGAATGGATACACTATGAAAGTTGTGGAGTTTACTCGTTGAGTAGAAGTGATGGCTCAACAGATTATTTTTTGGTGGAAAAGAAGTACAAGCACGTCATCAATGTTATGATCAACATGATTAATGTTAAGTTGAAGGCTAATCAAGATTCAAAAGAGGCTATTCAACTACTGTGGAACATCACATGCCAGCTCACAGATCATCGAAACTCAATGTAGTCAGTTAGAAGTATTGGCAACATTCTCCAAGGTTTGTAATGAAGAAACTTATGCTTTTTGATGAATGCAGAAGTTTAGGGGGAGATTGTTGGGTTTATAAGGTGTTAATACTGGTAGAGTTAGTTAGTAATGTTGGATTGTTTGGTTAATACTAGTAAGTGATAATACTGGTGACTGGTGGTCAAGTATTGGAGATTACTACTGGTAATATTACTACTGCTGACTTACTACTGGTGAATGTTAATACTAGCTGCATGGATCTGCATGAAGGAGTTCTACTGGCGCATGTTAATACTGCTTATTTGATATACTTAGTTAGCGCGTTGTAAGGAGATAATTATGTAAAAAATATATTGATAATTATCTTCGTAGATTTCGTTAGAGTTTTAACCTAATTAGATTAGGGTTTCCTCAATGTCTATATAAATAGATCCATGTGTCGTTGCAAACACATGTCTGTTAACGAACAATTATTCTTAATAGATTGAGGTTGTTGGTGGAATTCTTGTGTTCTTAATTATTAACGTTTATTCATTCTTATATTCATAAACTGTTAATCAATTAATCCTTGTTAATATCAAAGTGTTGATCCGCTGGAACTTCTTTGATAGATCTAGATCTACAAGTTTATATTTAAACAAATATAGTTCGACAGATCCTAACATTATACTAACGCAATGTTCTACCATATGAATAATACTAATACAATTGATTACTAAGCTTTAGACTGTCGTTTAAAAGTGTTTCGTTTGTAAGAACCTCTGGGAACGAAACACTTATATGGGGATACGTGACGGCTGCATTTATTTTTCCAAGATGGGATATTTATAGGCACCATAAATACCCTAAAGTGTTTCGTTGGTGAAACACAAGCTAGCGAAATACTATCATAAATGCAGTGTAACATTTTACAACTCGATCTAAATACGTTATAAACTACATGATATTTATATTTAAAGTATAAGATACTATCAATAAACTTTAACATATATATTCATTTAACTTTTAGACAATAAATATCAAACTCACATACATCAAGATTAGTAGTCACAATCTAAACTACATTTAGAAGAGAAATGGTAAATCATTATACAAAATAGATGTACAAATCCTCCAATTTTCATATGATATGTTTTTATTGGCTCAAAAAAGTTCTACATCCTCATAATCTATAAAATCATGTCATGTGGAAGTGAATCGAAAAATTTGAAAATTGATATAACCTTTCTCCATTTATAATTTTCACATCGACTCCCAAAATGCCAAAAAATTAAATGTATATGCAATTTCGTCATTCATCTCTTCTATATTTAATATATAAAGTATATGATCCTTTTAATTTTAAGTTTTATTTTTAAGTAAAAACAATTATAACCATTCATCTTTTTGAACATCAGTCATAACCATCCAATATTATAAATTAAATAAAATAATATATAAATTTTATTATCCACTAATAAAGAACTTTAAAAAAAATTTAATGCATAACCATTAATATTAATTTTTAAATAAACTTAAATAGTAACTAATAAGAATAATAAATACTTAAATTTTTTTAATTTTCTTTTGTTTTAGAACGGCAATATTAGTTATTGGGGGCCACAGTGACATCCAATTGGGCAGTATACGACCCACGAACCTTACACTAAAGTTAGTTACATATCTCCTAATCTTTAATATATAATAAAAGAGGGGCCTTAAATGCCACATGACGAAGTATGGTCCGTTGGATGGGTTAACTTCTTTGATGTCAGCCATTAGATCAGATTGATGATGTCATCAAAAACTACTTTTTATTTTACACCCTCTTACAATACATAATTACATTCTCTCTTTCATTCAATCTCTACTAAAGTAAAAAATATAATTATAATTTATTTATAGAATCGTTCAATTTGGACTATAATTTACCTTATTATTATTCTGAAATATCCTAATACAAAATATCAAAACATGTGTATAGAGATAAAAGTGTATATGTTATTATAGCTATAAACAACATGTGTATAAACGTAAAAGTATATATATGTATTACACGTACAACATTATTTTCTCATACTAAATAAAAATCTACATAAACATAAAATTTAAAATTCAATTTTTATTTTTTTCCGTGCTATCGCGGAACAATAATCTAGTATTCACCTAAGAAAGAAACCCCAGAGGGAGACAAACCCCCATTATGATATTTATAATCAATAACAAAACTATACATTCATACTTTTTTTTTATAATTTTATAGAAAAAATACTTCAATTTATGATATTTATAATCAATAACAAAAATATACATTCATACTTTTTTTATAATATTATAGAAAAAATATAGATGAAAATTAATTTGCTAAAAATTACTAGAGTAATGTGTACCATGAAATTACAACAATGAATAAAAATATAAACAAAATAAAATCACAATAAACTATTTTAACGTAAACTCCGTAAATAATAAAATAATATCCTTCAATATCTAACTATAAATTTTTAATTTTTATTTTAGATAAATAATAGTACAAAAAATTAAAACATATATGATGTTAGAAATTTATGTAGCGCATGTACGATTTTAACTAAATTCATGTAATAATTATTCAATGAAATAATATTAATTTCCATTAAACTCGTGGATTAACACCATCAATGTATAACACTCAGTTTTTAATCACAACTATTGGTGATCGACTTTGACCAACATCGTTTATTTTCAGTAACGTCCCGCCGCGTAGCGTGGGTACGCTACTAGTATAAATTGATCATTCTATATTAATGTTTTAGAATTCTGAAAAAGCCAAGGTTCTAAAAAGCGCGCCATGGCGGCGCCAAGGCGTGACTTGCCTTCACAAAAAACATGCAAGACGTCTTTGTTAGGCGTGACGTCTAAAAAACGTGTCAAGGCGCGCCATGACGCGCTTTAACGCGAGTTTTTTGTAACGCGTTACGGAAATTTAAGAGAAAAAAAAAAAAAAAAAAACCTAAAAATAGTTTAAAATGACTATGAAGATCATTTAATTGTATATTGGTGACTATATCTTAGATTAGATACATATTAAAACCCGAAAACAACGATTTTTTATAGTTATATAACTTAAAAATAGTAAAAACAAATAAAAAGTCATATATAAAATTATAAAATATATTAAAATTTTGCGGTATTGTCACGTCTTGAAAAACGTCATGTCTCACCATGTCTCGTCATGTCTTGAGACTTGACCATGTCACCATGTCACCACGTCATGCTTTGCGTTATTTATAACCTTGAAAAAAGCTAAGTCGTCAACTTACAATGTAATTCTAATTATTTTTCAAGGGTTTTGCTACAATGTGCCCACACACACATGATTCATAACATTTAATGAGCTTAAATTTTTCTTTTATAACGAAAATGCATCTAATAAAAATGAAAAAACAATACTACATTTATGGTTATCTAGACGCATACATTTAGACAGGTAAAATTGTAATAGGTCTATATAATAAGTTCCGCCAAAACTAAAAGTGATAACAAGTCTTAATATGTCATTGGAACCAGTCTAAATGTGTTAAGAGATCTAAAAAAGAAATGTGAGCCACTAAATTTAAATGAGGGGTCTAGATAGTAATATATGAACCGGTCTAAATGTATCAAGAGGTCTAGAAAGAAAATACAAAGTACTAATTCTAAATCACCTGGTTTAGATAAGATTTTGTGGAGATTTTTAAACGTGCCCAATAAAATTTCTCCTAAAAACTAGTAATTTATAACTTCTATTCTCTATATCTATCATTGATTACATTTATTCAAAAAAAAAAAAAAAAAAAAAAACTCCATTAATGCTTTGTGAAAAGTATTCTATATTTTGAATTCAATTACCATTTTCTCTAAGGTAAATACTATTAAATACCATTTTTTATATTTTTTTTTAGATAATTATATGTTTTTAAATTCATATTTGTGTTCATATGAAAATATATTTGTTTCTCTCTGACCAAATCTTCTATATAATTGTCAGGAAATTAGTTTATTTCACAAGAAAATTTTGGGCATTGCATAATTCATTCAATATATGTCACACCCCGCTAAAGCGGAAACACAGGATGTGAAGAGCAATAGCATTCGATAACAAGTTATAGATAAACGCCAAGTTATATTAAATAGAAGACAACATCAAAGTTTACATTGTAGTTAAAACATGGTTTACACATCCGAATACAAAATAGGCGCTCATAGCCAAACCACCCGAACCCTTTCCCATTCTTGAAGTCACCAGACCAAAATTGTACTAGCATCGTTCCCAAGCTTACTCGTTTCCTGAAAATACGAGTCAAGTGTTAACTACGGGAGACGTAGTTCATGAGCTACAAGTTTAAGTAAAAGCATACGAGTTTCGACGCACATCAAAATGGCGTAGAGTATAGTTTTCAAATAGTTGCCGCATAACCATGCATAAAGTATTAGTATTCAAATAGTTATCACATAAACATGTGTAAATTATAGTATTCGTGTTTGTAGGCATTGACCACATAGCGCGACTATGTGAAAATCCTACATATTACCCAATGATCGTTGCTAAGCCTAAAGCCTACCCATTTAGTATTATGCACCATCGTTATTTGGTGTTGTGGTGAGGGTCAATCTACCCTAATAGCGCTATCCATATCTACTAACAGTCATTTCCAAAGGGATTAATAGCAACTAATGTCCTTGGTAGTATCGGGAATTTTAGTGTTATCTCACGACCATGTTGTACAACGTCCGCAACATGACGATCGATGTTTAGTCATTGGCAATAATAGTGTTCGTATCCTCGGCATTGTTGGCAATACCATCAACAATGCCGGCAAAATAGTCTTTCGCAATAGTATTCAAAATATCAAAGCGTTTCGTAATAGCATTCAAAGTATAAAAGTGTTTTCGTAATAGCATTCGAGTATCAAGCCTTTTCGTTTAGCATTCAAGTATCAAAGCGTTTTTCAGCTTAATTATAATGTTTAAGCCTAAGACTCGCATTTCACCCCAAAATGTATTAAAAGTGTTTAAAAAAATAGGGGTTTGTAACTCACTGTTTGCGAAGATCGTTGCGTGCTCGGAATCACCGGAATCCTAATATGTGTCAAATTCGGGTAAGTATAATATTATTTGTTAACTTTGATATTCGTATATCGTATAATATTTTTACAAGTTGTAATGTTTTGTTTAACTCTTAGTACCAAAAGTTATTATGTCCGAAAATCGTTCAAATCGTTTATCATTACGTTTAGTCCAAAAATGTTCAAGGTCAATATTATTATGATAAGTTATATGTTCGTTACTGAAGTGTTATAACATGGTCTAACGGAATTTGGGAAGCGCTTCCGCGCCATAATTTTTATGGCCAAAATAACTACACTTTCCCGCTTACAAATTTCATACGTTTAATTAATACATCTCAACGAGCTTATCTTAATGTACTAAGTCAAATAATTCATCCCAAATACAAGTATTTATTAGTCTCAGTCCCAAATGTTTAGTTTCGAAAAGTCAGATTGTGTAGTTTTTAACGACAAACGAAGATTTCCGGAAAACTGCCAGCAGCTTCAGTGCGCCGTTCTGTGCCTTAGGACGGCGCCCTGAACTCTGCAAGGCCGCGGTGCGCCGTTCTGGGTCCAAGGGGACGGCGCCCTGGTCACTGCAGTTTTCTCGAAACTCATTTTTCTTGCAAAAATGGTTATTTAAGCGATAGATCTTGACATGCAACTGTTATAAACTTCATTATTTAACACATTCTCAGTTTATATGTAAATTTTATCCACAAAAACGAAGATCCAAGTATCATTTGACAAAAACCCGTTTTTGTATAAAAATGGTTATAAAACTTTATAAAAACTTATCTTTAAGTGTTAGATCATCCATGCAAAGGTTTATTTCAGTAAATAAAGTAAAAAGATAAGTTTCTACCGGATGAAATGCTTGGATGATGATTTGGAAGAGATTTGAGCTTCAAAATCGGTGGAAAACGTCTTTTAACCGAAATGGATGAATCCTCCTTGCTTCCTTTGCCTTTTAGAACAATTTTTATGGATGATTTAGTGTGTTGTTGAGTGATTTTTCTGTGAAAATGTGGCTGGAAAAACTTGAGAGAGTTAGAGAGAAAGTTTGTGTGTTTATGTTTTGTTAAAATGAAAATAAAAGAAAAGAGGGAGTGTTGAGTGTTTTGGGGTGAAGAGATGGCAGAAACCTGCCATATGGGGGTCAAATTGGGCTAAGACAAGTGTTGGATAAGTGAAACAATCGAGAATGAGTCATAAACACCAAAAATTCGAGTTACAACCTATCAGGGCGTCGTCCTGGGCATTTTTTTTTGCAGTTTTCTCTTTTACGTTTCTGTTATCGTTAAGCCTTTTCATTAGTTGAAAGTTTCCGATTGTTTTTGCGATGAACTTAGGCAAGTTCATTATGTGTTTTTCCTTGGTATTAGGATTTATTTATAGATTCAAATTTGATTTTCGATTCCGATTCCGAGACACGCGCTAAAAGTTTAAATAACGTAAACCTACGTTTAAAGTTTTGTGTGACTTACATCGAGCTTAACTTAGAGATTTATGTCTACGTAACCACGTAACACATAAAGTTAGTTATATCGAGTATCAAATATAAACACATCGAGGTTATAAGGTAGCGTTCTCGACCTGAGTTTTGACGGTTGTCACATTCTCCCCACGTTGAAAGAATTTCGTCCCGAAATTTCAACTTGTAGCATTCGTTGTGGGAGAAGTGAAGAGGTGAGGATACTTAAGCATCATTTGATCCTCTCGTTCCCAGGTATATTCGGGGCCACGCTTTGCGTTCCAACGTACCCTCACTATAGGGATTCGACTGTGTCTTAGTTTCTTAGTTTCGCGATCTATGATTTCAATCGGTTCTTCGACAAATTGAAGCTTTTCGTCTAGTTGTACTTCTTCTAGTGATGTTATAAGTGTTTTGTCTGATAAGCACTTTTTCAGTCTCGACACATGAAAAGTGTTATGTATGTTACCGAGTTCTAGAGGTAGCTCCAAACGATACGCAACTAGACCTATTCTTTCGAGTCTCTCGAATGGTCCCACATATCTTGGGCTGAGTTTTCCATGTTTTCCGCGGCGTATTACACCTTTCCAAGGAGACACCTTAAGAAGTACTTTGTCGCCGACTTGAAATTCTAAGTCTTTTCTGCGCATATCAGCGTAACTCTTTTGACGACTTCTCGCAGTCTTAAGTCGTTCCTTAATCGTTGTGATCTTATCGATCGTTTCTTGCACTACATCCATGCTAATTAGTTGTCGATCTCTTGGTTCCAATCAACACAGTGGAGATCGGCATTTCCTTCCGTAAAGAGCTTCAAAAGGCGCACATTTGATGCTAGCTTGATAGCTGTTATTATAAGAGAACTCTATCAGTGGTAGGTGGTTATCCCAACTTCCTCCGAAGTCGATAACACATGCTCTCACCATATCCTCTAGTGTTTGTATAGTGCGCTCACTTTGACCATCGGTCTGTGGATGGTAAGCCATGCTTAAGTCCAATCGAGTGCCAAACGACTCTTGGAATGCCTTCCAGAATCTGGAAGTGAAGAGAGTATCTCTGTCCGAGATAATTGACGTGGGTATTCCGTGACGAGTCACTACCTCGTTGATGTATATTAGGACAAGTTTTTCCACGTTAAAACTTTCCTTGATGGGAATAAAGTGTGCTGACTTCGTTAGTCGATCCACTATAACCCAGATCATGTCGTTACCCTTTGATGTTCGAGGTAATTTTGTGACGAAGTCCATTGTGATTTGTTCCCATTTCCACTCGGGAATTTCAGGTTGCTGCAATAGCCCTGACGCATTTTGATATTCGGCCTTCACTTTCGCACAAGTGAGGCATTTCTCTACGTATAAAGCAACATCTCTTTTCATTCCAGGCCACCAGTAATGTTCTTTGAGGTCCTTATACATCTTGCTCGACCTTGGATGAATGGAGTATCGCATTCGGTGCACTTCATTCATGATGGCCTTCCTCTATTCGTTAGTTGTGGGAATCCAGGCTCGATCCTTAAAATAATAGATATCGTCGTCCTTCCTTACAAAATCCTTATCGTGTTTGTACAAAGTTTCGACCTTTATGTTATCTGCTTTCAAAGACTCATGCTGGGCACTTGCTATACGCTTCCTCAAGTCGGGTTTAATGTAGATTCCTAATGCACGTACTCGAGTAGTATGTTGCCTTTCTTTCCTACTCAAGGCATCTGCTACGACGTTCGCTTTGCCAGGGTGATACTTAATATCGCAGTCGTAGTCGCTCAGGAGTTCCAACCATCTCCTTTGCCTCATGTTGAGTAGCGTCTGATCTAGTATATGTTGTAGGCTCCTATGGTCCGTGAATACCGTGCATTTAGTTCCGTAGAGATAATGTCTCTAGATTTTTAGGGCAAAAAACTATCGCTCCTAGTTCTAGGTCGTGAGTAACGTAATTGACTTCGTGTTTCTTGAGTTGTCGCGATGCGTACGCTATGACCTTATTCCGTTGCCTCAATACACAACCTAATCCTAGGTTTGATGCGTCACAATAGACTACGAAGTCTTCGTTTCCCTCAGGAAGAGTTAGAATTGGAGCATTGCATAGTTTCGTTTTTAGGATATTGAAGGCTTGTTCTTGTGCATCTCCCCAGTTGAATTTCTCGTTCTTTTGGGTTAATTTTGTTAGGGGTTTAGCTATCTTAGAGAAATCTTGAATGAATCGCCGATAATATCCAGCCAGTCCTAAAAATTGGCGGATTTCTGTCGGACTTTTGAGAGTTTTCCAGTTCTCTATTGCTTCGATTTTGATGGATCAACGTGAATTCCGGATCCATTAACTACGTGACCGAGAAATTTGACTTCACGCAGCCAGAATTCGCACTTAGAAAACTTTGCGAAGAGCTGTTGTTCCTTGAGTAATTCTAATAATAGTTTTACGTGCTCTGCGTGATCTTCTTTGGTACCCGAGTAGATTAAGATGTCGTTGATGAATACAATAACGAACTTGTCTAGATACGGTCGGCATACCCTATTCATCAAATCCATGAATATCGTCGGTGCATTCGTGAGTCCAAACGGCATTACCAGGAACTCATAGTGCCCGTATCTAGTGCAGAATGCGGTTTTCGGCACATCTCTTCAGAAACCAACACTTGATGATACCCGGACCTTAAGTCAATCTTTGAAAAGTAGGTTGCGCCTTGAAGTTGATCGAAAAGGTCGTCGATTCGTGCAAGGGGATATCAGTTCTTAACGATTAGCTTGTTCAATTCTCGGTAGTCGATACACATGCGGAACGATCCATCCTTCTTCTTTACGAATAGAATCGGCCCTCCCCACGGTGATGAGCTTGGTCGGATAAATCCCTTATCCAATAACTCCTGAACTTGGTTGGATAATTCATGCATCTCAGTCGGAGCTAGTCGATATGGCATCCTTCCCACCCGTGCCGCTCCAGGAATTACTTCGATTCTAAACTCTACTTGCCTCTGTGGTGGTAGTCCAGGCAGTTCTTCGGGAAATACCTCCGGATAGTCTCTAACTACCGGTACATCCTTAAGGTCTGTTGTTTTTGCTTGTTTGTCCTTTACGTTCACTAACAATGCAAAGCAGCCCTTATTCAAGTATTTGCGCATTTTCATCACCGATATAAGTTTCGAAGTTTGTCCCGACCTATCTCCTTGTACTATCAATTCATTACCATCTCCTACTGGCATCCGTATCGTCTTATTTAAGAAAAATATCTTCGCGTCTCGGATGGTCAACCAATCCATTCCTATTATTACGTCAAAGCTCTTAGGTTCGATAGGAATTAGATCTATTTCGAAAGAGTGATCGGCTAGGGTTATTGTGCAATTCTTAATTACGTCACTAGCTTGGTATTCCTGCCCATTTCGTATTCTACCATAAACTTTTCACTTAGGGGTTCGGTTTCTAATGCAATCAAAGGCCTAAACTCTAGGGACACAAAACTTTTGTCCTCACCTGAGTCAAATAGTACTAAGGCATAATAGTTGTTAAGGAGAAATGTACCTGCCATCACCTGGGGGTCGTTTCTTGCTTCTCCAGCACCAATCACAAAGGCTCTGCCACGGCCTTGTCCCCCCATCGTTCCCCCTTTGATTGTTTTGATTCTGGTTTTGTGGTTGGTTTTGATTGCGGTTCTGGTTTGGGTTTCGGGCAGGGTTTAGTCTTGGACAAGCATTACGGTAGTGTTCCCTACTACCGCATTCATATCATTCTCCCTGGCGAGGCCTCTCATTCTGTTGTGGCCTCTCTGCTTATCGAGGTCCTTCGTTTTGTTGCCTTCCCGCCTGCTGCGGTCCAGCGTTCATTGCCTTACAATGTCGAGTCCTGTGTCCGAGGCGGTTGCAGTTGGTACACGACCGACAGTTCCCTTCGTGGTGATAACTGCACCTATCGCATTTTGGTGCTTTTCCCTGATAGCCGGTATTTTCTGCCGTGGCCACTCCATAATTCCTCACCGTTTTAACCTTCTTGTTAAAACGTTCCCTTCTGTTCCCCGATGTGTCCTCAACCTTGCGCTTTCCCTTAGCATCCTCTGAACCCAGCTTCGACACTCCTCCATTCCTTATCCACTCCTTGGTTAGGCGGCTAGCCAAACTCACAGCCTGTTGCATCGTGGTTGGCTCGGTAGCTGTCGCCATACCCCTAATCTCGGGTGAGAGTCCCCAAATGTAGTTCTCGATTCGCTTCTCTTCGAGAGTTACTAGCTCAGGTACTAGATTTGCGAGTTCGTGAAATCGCGCAGTATAGGCGTCGATGTCAGTTCCCACCATGGAGTGATTCTAGAGTTCGTACTTAAGCTTCTTCAGAATTTCTATAGGACAGTACTCGATTACTAGTAGTTCCTTAAACCTTGCCCATGGCATGTTATAAGCAGCGTCCGGACCTTGGACCTGAGCTGGTTGTTCCACCAGGTTAGTGCTCGCCCCTGGAGCATGCAGGATGTGAATTCCACTTTCTTGTTTTCAGCACACTGGCTGATTCTTAGCACAACTTCCATACTATCCATCCAGCGCGATAGTCCAATGGCGCCTTCAGTGCCGTGGAATTACTTTGGCCTACAAGACCCCTGGGTGTTCCTTTGATTGTTCCCCTGGTTATTGTTTTGATTGTTGTTTTCCTGATTGTTGTTTTGTTGGTTGTTGTTTCCTTGATTGTTGTTTTCCTGATTGTTGTTTTGTTGGTTGTTGTTTCCTTGGTTGTTGTTCTGTTCATTGTTATTGTTATTCCCCCTTGGTCCTCCCTGGTGGATACCCGCATTGATTTGGGCTATAAGGCCAGGTATTGCCTCGTTCAGTCGGGCATTGATCCTTTGGACGATGTGCTCATCGTTGCGATCGACCATTTTCCTACACAAGAGAGAACTCGGGTTTAGGGTTTTGATACTTTTCACTTCAGAATCAAATAATGATAAATAAAAAGAACACAACAATTGAAATTATAATCCGGCCATTTTTTATATCGCTTCAAAATTTGATGTTGTTACAAAACCCAACATCATCGACTATTGTCGTACATTACCAACCAACATAACTACTACGCTTACAATCATCCATAAACTACAAGTTCTGCTTAAAACCCAAAAGACATCTTCCAACAACCTCTAAACTTTAAATACAACCAATACAATCAGAAGGAACACTAGTACTATGCAAATCAACATCAAATTGCGCGTTGCTCGAACTGCCTTGCGTGCCATCGCCTTTGCGCGCAGCACCTCGATGTACAAACCCTGTATCTGATTGGAGTGATCTCGCACGACCTGTGTGTATCCGCGGAGGTCGACGGACATGTTACATAACGCATGAATTTCTTCGGGAGTCAGTCCACGCATAGGAGGTGTTTGTGGCGTAGTTATCTGAGGTCTCGAGTGACGATTCGGTGAATGTCGAGCGCGGCGTGTTGGGAATCGTGAGCTTCCTTCACCGTCCCGACGGAGGAAAGGTAGGGTGGGTGGTGACGATTGCTGACTCCGAGAGCGTGATTGGGATTCGTGAGAGTGTTCGGCCTCGTTGTCTGACGTAGCTATCTTTTTCCCTCTCGACATACCAAAAATCGGTAACGAGTTAATTCGAAGATACAGCTCATATTAGTGTTAGTAATAAGCTGAGCACATAGAGTATCTTAAGTTTAGCGTCTAGGTCTGTGTGGGTCTGACTTCAAGAATTCCCCGGGAAGGTTCGTTTAATGTTTACCAATCCCGTTCTGGCATAATTTAGTCCAAATTATTCGTAGGTGATCAGGCTCCGAATAATTCAAGTTAAAAAATGCCTTCACGTTTTGGTTAAATAAAATCTTTCGTTTAGAAACTGGTTATAGTTTGATTTTTGAAAAATCGGTATTCACTATAACCTTGCGCTCTGATACCAAATCTGTCACACCCCGCTAAAGCGGAAACACGGGATGTGAAGAGCAATAGCATTCGATAACAAGTTATAGATAAACGTCAAGTTATATTAAATAGAAGACAACATCAAAGTTTACATTGTAGTTAAAACATGGTTTACACATCCGAATACAAAATAGGTGTTCATAGCCAAACCTCCTGAACCCTTTCCCATTCTTGAAGTCACCAGCCCAAAAGTGTACTAGCATCGTTCCCAAGCTTACTCGTTTCCTGAAAATACGAGTCAAGTGTTAAGTACGGGAGACGCAGTTAGTGAGCTACAAGTTTAAGTAAAAGCATACAAGTTTCGACGCACATAAAAATGGCGTAAAGTAGAGTTTTCAAATAGTTGCCGCATAACCATGCATAAAGTATTAGTATTCAAATACTTATCACATAAACATGCGTAAAGTATAATATTCATGTTTGTAGGCATTGACCACATAGCGCAACTATGTGACAATCATAAATATTGCCCAATGATCGTTGCTAAGCCTAAAGCCTACCCATTTAGTATTATGCACCATCGTTATTTGGCGTTGTGGTGAGGGTCAATCTACCCTAATAGCGCTATCCATATCTACTAACGGTCATTTCCAAAGGGATTAATAGCAACTAATGTCTTTGGTAGTATCGGGAATTTTAGTGTTATCTCACGACCATGTTGTACAACGTCCGCAACATGACGATCGATGTTTAGTCATTGGCAAAAATAGTGTTCGTATCCTCGACATTGTTGGCAAAACCATCAACAATGCCGGCAAAATAGTCTTTGGCAATAGTATTCAAAATATCAAAGCGTTTCGTAATAGCCTTCAAAGTATAAAAGTGTTTTCGTAATAGCATTCGAGTATCAAGCGTTTTCGTTTAGCATTCAAGTATCAAAGCGTTTTTCAGCTTAATTATAATGTTTAAGCCTAAGACTCGCATTTCACCCCAAAATGTATTAAAAGCGTTTAAAAAAATAGGGGTTTGTAACTCACTGTTTGCGAAGATCGTAGCGTGCTCGGAAAAGCTCGAAAAGTGCTCGGAATCACCGGAATCCTAATATGTGTCAAATTCAGGTAAGAATAATATTATTTGTTAACTTTGATATTCGTATATCGTATAATATTTTTACAAGTTGTAATGTTTTGTTTAACACTTAGTACCAAAATTTATTATGTCCGAATATCGTTCAAATCGTTTATTATTACGTTTAGTCCAAAAATGTTCAAGGTCAATATTATTATGATAAGTTGTATGTTCGTTACTGAAGTGTTATGATATGGTCTAACGGAATTTGGGCAGCGCTTCCGCGCCATAACTATTATGTCCAAAATATCCACACTTTCCCGCTTACAAATTTCATACGTTTAATTAATACATCTCAACGAGCTTATCTTAATGTACTAAGTCAAATAATTCATCACAAATACAAGTATTTATTAGTCTCAGTCCCAAATGTTCAGTTTCGAAAAGTCAGATTGTGTAGATAAGTTTTTAACGACAAACGAAGATTTCCGGAAAACTGCCAGCAGCTTCAATGCGCCATTCTGGGCCTTAGGACGGCCCCCTGAACGCTGCAAGGCCACGGTGCGCCGTTCTGGGTCCAAGGGGACGGCGCCGTGGTCACTACAGTTTTCCCGAAACTCGTTTTTCTTGCAAAAATGGTTATTTAAGCGATAGATCTTGACATGCAACTATTATAAACTTCATTATTTAACATTTTATCAGTTTATATGTTACTTTTATCCACAAAAACAAAGATCTAAGTATCATTTGACAAAAACCCGTTTTTGTATAAAACTGGTTATAAAACTTTATAAAAACTTATCTTTAGGTGTTAGATCATCCATGCAAAGGTTTATTTCAGTAAATAAAGTAAAAAGAGAAGTTTCTACCGGATGAAATGTTTGGATGATGATTTGGAAGAGATTTGAGCTTCAAAATCGGGGGAAAACGTCTTTTAACCGAAATGGATGAATCCTCCTTGCTTCCTTTGCTTTTTAGAACGATGTTTATGGATGATTTAGTGTGTTGTTGAGTGATTTTTCTGTGAAAATGTGGCTGGAACTTGAGAGAGTTAGAGAGAAAAGTTTGTGTGTTTATGTTTTGTTAAAATGAAAATAAAAGAAAAGAGGGAGTGTTGAGTAAACCTGCCATATGGGGGTCAAATCGGGCTAAGACAAGTGTTGGATAAGTGCAAAAATCGAGAATGAGTCACAAACACCAAAAATTCGAGTTACAGCCCATCAGGGCGTCGTCCTGGAGTTTCCAGGGCGGCGTCCTGGGCATTTTCTGCAGTTTTCTGCTTTACGTTTCTGTTATCGTTAAGCCTTTTCGTTAGTTGAAAGTTTCCGATTGTTTTTGCGATGAACTTAGGAAAGTTCATTATGTGTTTTTCCTTGGTATTAGGATTTATTTGTAGATTCAAATTTGATTTTCGATTCCGATTCCGAGACACGCGCTAAAAGTTTAAATAACGTAAACCTACGTTTAAAGTTTTGTGTGAGTTACATCGAGCTTAGCTTAAAGAGTTATGTCTACGTAACCACGTAACACATAAAGTTATTTATATCGAGTATCAAATATAAACACATCGAGGTTATAAGTTAGCGTTCTCGACCTGAGTTTTGACGGTTGTCACAATATCACACAAGAAAATTTTGGGTTTTGCTCACAGACTGTGTGGATGAGTAAGAAATTATATTTTTATTTTGGTATTAAATTAAATTGTTTCTATAGATTCTAACACAATTGTAATATTTCCTCTGGGATCTTCTCGATTGTTTCCTGGAAAGTGGTTAAGGTAAATCATCGAACTATATATATTTGAGAAAAAATTGATATTGTTGCTGCAAGCTTAACATGTATATGTAATATTTGTGGTATTAAAATTAGCGCAATCAACAACCGGCTAATTGGCAATGTGGATATTATGTTCTCTACTGGATGTATTCTATAGTAAATCAATATCATGATGTTGCTGATATCAATAGAGTAAGAATATATAAGCTTTATTGTTTTTTTTATGTATTTTTTCTTATATATTTGTTAGTTAGGTAACAATTTCTTATTTTTTTTCTTAATGTCTTTTAGGGACAAAGGAAACTCGAAGAGCCATGTTGGACAAGAAATTATAAGTTTTTGGCACTTGAGATTTCATATCAAGTAGTTATTTTGTTTAATTTTGTTGAATATTATGTAGTAAATACGGTTAGATTATGGTCTTGTATGTACCCGAACGTGTGTTAATACTTTGAATATGTTCATAATATATTTTCGTTTCAATAATAGCACTGGATTTTTTGTTTGGGTTATAAATTGCAGATTAATGTAATCTGTGATTTTAAAATTAGATTTTAGATTTTGGAATTTATGGGACACACGTCTAAAAAGAAAATATTAAGAACTGCTAAAAGATGTCTAAAAGAAAATATCAAAGGTCTAAAAGAATATGAATATTATTTTAAATAGGTCTAAAAGACATATTAACCGATCTAAATGATATTCAAACGTGCGCAAAAAAATTAATTACCGGTCTAATTGATCATATCTCTAACATGTAGACGTGTTGAAGAACCGGTCTAACAAGCCTTTACAACCGGTGGGCCTCGGGTCCATCAGAGCTTTAAATCTTGCCCTTATTGCTAAATGGAGATACCGTTTTAGATGTGAGTCTTCTGCTTTCTGGGTCTGCACCATAAAAGGGTTACATGATTCTTACCAGGTCAGAAATGGAGGAATGTTTGCGGCTAATATGAATGGGGTATGGCGCTCGATATGTCGTATCGATGGTGCTTTAAATAAGGTGGGTATTCACAGCGAAGACATTATCAGATGGAACAGAGCGCGGGGTGGGTGGAGCTCGATTTTCGCGGCTAATGGGTTCTTTAGCACTAGCTCACTTAGAAATAGAATTGATCGTGCCAACCATTGGATTTGTGACGGAAGGTTTGTTTGGCTTAAAGCGGTTCCTATCAAAATTTCTTGCTTTGTTTGGAGAGCCAGACGTGGGAGGATCCCCTCCGCCGCTGCCCTAGATTACAGAAGTGTAAAAGTGGACTCGACGTGGTGTGGTTCGTGTATTAATAAGGAAGAATCTGGAGATCATCTTTTAATCAATTGCCTGTTTGCTAAATCTGTTTGGGAAAAGGTTTTTACTTGGATGCAATTAGCGGCTTTTGATTGCAGCTCGGTCAATGAGGTTGTTAATTTGGTGGCTACCTGGGGGAGTGGATCGAAAAATAAATCTAAGATTGTGACGGCGATTTGCTATGGTGCTTTGTGGTGTATTTGGAAGGCGAGGAACGATAGAATTTTCAACGGATATATGGTGTCCCCTGCTAAGGTGTTCCAAAATATTGTGTCCTCGGTTTATTGTTGGATTAAGCATATAGTCGGTGTTGTTAATATTGTTTGGTCCAATTGGTTAACGGACCCTCTGTCTTGTATGTAACGTTTAGGTGTTTTGTTTCCCGTTTTTCTAGCATATTGCTAGGCGGGTTTGTTTGTTAATATAATTGCCGTTTCCAAAAAAAATAATACTTTTTGTAGTAGTGAAACATATACATTTAATGTTTGTTTAATGCGTAATTTTAAAAAACGATTATCCTCTACTCTAATGATTTCAACAAAATAAAAAACCATTCGGTCCACCCATTTTCTTAGGTATATAGAGGAGTTGATAGTTACGTTTTAAAATTTATTTGATTTTATGATATCAAATTCTTTTTGACAAAATAGCATTTTAGATTTGAAGGTTTGTTAATATCGAAGGATATAATAATACCAAATTAACACAATATAATTATCGTAGAGAATCATATAAGATATATCATCTGAAAAAAGCGAAACGATCACCGACTACATATCTGTTTACACAACATTTTGTCCTTATGCTAACCTTACACGAACATATCTAGTGAATTCCAATTATTCAGATGCATATTTGTGTCACGTAGAAACACACACGTGTGTGTATGCGTGTTTAACATGTGGCAAGTGCCAGGTATAGATGCTTCATCCTAAAGAACATATATACCGCCTTTACATATTAATACGTAACCACTTCCATAATAATCCATCTTATATTGTAATATTTACACCTACACACCTGTGAGTACAATATATAAAGGGTACTCATATGACCTTATTTCCATGCATGGGTGTAGTTCCCGTATATAATCTTTATGAAGTTCTCTCAGCAGCATCTTCATCTATGAAAAAAAAGAAAAAAAAAGGCTTTAAGAGGATGTTTTTTAGGCGTATACAAGCGTGGAACCACGGTTATGACAATAACTATGGTGCCACGCTGTGTGCGTCTAAAGATACACCCACTCTTAAACGAGTCTTCTTCTTCATCGACGGGCCATCATCAACTGGATACAAACACTACTGAAAGTTATATTATGTAGGTGAAAAGATGGGGTTTAAGGGTGGATGATATGATGTGTAGTTTAACTGGTAAAAGGTATTTTCACTTCACATAAGTGGTGATGCATGGTTTCGTTTTGTCTCCAATAAGGACCGAGTCTTATGAAATGCACAAGACCCAAACTCTTAGGGGCCTTTATTTCGTAATATATATATATATATATATATATATATATATATATATATATATATATATATATATATATATATATATATATAGAGGTGGGTTCATTTAGGAACCATCAATTATTTAGGAACCATTAGGAACCATTTAATTACCATTAGATCATTTAGATCAAAAATTAAACTCAAGGTGGCAATTTTGTAATTAAGTCAAAATTGAGAGCCAAATTGGAAATCAATTAAAACCACTTTAAAATCCTAATTAACTTTAAATTAACATATCTAGAGTATAACTAGGTTTTAGGAAAAACTAAATACACCATTAGAACAAGCATTTAATTATCTTTCCAACGAGCACCCACTTGATATACTTTTGACGACTTTTTTTTTTTTTTTTTTTTTTTAGTGAGTTTCGGTATATACACTAGTGTATATACTAAATATTCACCAGTGTATATACTAATTCACAAAAAACACATCTGAACCATATATACTATACACTAGTGTATACACTATATTCACTAATGTATAGTTATACACTAGTGTATTTATACACTATATTTACTACTGTATAGTTATACACTAGTGTATACACTATATTCACTAATGTATAGTTATACACTAGTGTATTTATACAATATACACTAGTGTATTTATACAATATACACTAGTGTATACACTATATTCACTAATGTATAGTTATACACTAGTGTATTTATACAATATACACTAGTGTATTTATACAATATACACTAGTATATACACTATATTCACTAATGTATAAGATGTATTCTCTATTGAATACATGGTATTCACTGGTTTATATATATAGACATTGTATTCACTGGTGTATATGTATGTATTCACAGGTGTATATATAGACATTATATTCACTGGTGTATACATTGTATTTCTAGTTAATACACTAATGTATACACTATATACACTAATATACATTTTTATTGTTTAGAAGAGATCTAAAAAGTAATAAAAAAAGGTAAATAATGTAATAATTCATGTCAGGAATAATTAAATAATGAGAAAAAAATCTAAGTAAACAGGAATATAGACATCCATTTGAATTTTCAATATGAAATGTACCAAATTTGACCTATAAAGTCAAAAATAAATTTTCAAAGGTCACATTAACAGCAAATCTTTCAATATCACTCACATCGCCAACACATATTGCTAAAGGACTAGTATGCTTCCGCCCTTTTATTTCATATATTCTATTAACCGCTTCAACAGAACTGCTCCAATTTCATCACACAAAAACACAAAACAGCTTATAACATGCCTACGCATTTACACGTTACGCATTTCTACTAATTCATTCACTGAAACAAAACATCAAACACATGGTGTGCAAAGTCGAAGTCAAGCAGTGGCTCCTGTTTCCAGTAGAGAGTGTTTCTCCAATATTTAAACGGTCTCATCTAATGCACTGTCCACGTAACAAAAGACATCAAATTCAGAATTTTAAATAACTTTATGTAGAGACATTTCTCAAAAAAACGATTTTAGTGGTTGAAAACCATTTCAGTGTTGGCCATCCGATAAGTACCAATAAGCAATAACCTATCTTCAAAAACATCTATATACCCGAACGCGTTTGTGCCTGGAGGGCATTCCAATGCTGCTTCAAGTACTCAATGGTGTACCCCATGAGAGTCAACCGAGTATCCACCTTTATGAGCATGACCACTTAAATAGACCTTCACGCAGTTGTATCGATGAATCACATCCATCACTTCATCATAATTTTATAAAAGTGCTGATTTCGATGTAGCTTCAGGATCTATGGGAATATGGCAGCAGACGATAACTTTTTGATTAGATTTGGTTGCGTCTAGGAGTGTTTTTTCCAACCATTTCATTTAACATACCTTCAGATCCGTGGATTTTATCGTCGATTAAGAACGAGTCATCATAAAAAAGGAACGGATCGAAGTTATCTGAACATATTAAATTTGAGAATTTTAATTTTGATTTTGGTGAGGGGGAGAGATTCAGGTTCTGTGTAAGAGGGAGGGGGAGATAAAGAGACGGGATTGAAATATATGTGTGTGTAATGTCTGATTTACCCTTTTAGTGATAACTAATATTAGATCTAAATCTTAAAATTAAAAGATGATCCAAGGGCCAAGGGGTGGTTCCTTTGGTTCCTAATTAATTACATGGTTCTTAAATGAAACCAACTCTATATATATATATATATATATATATATGAATAACTTCGTATAAACCAAAACTTAAAGTAAAATAAGTTAAAAAATATGAAAAAATAATTTATTATATGTGTAATTTTGTATTATGTTTATTTATTCAATTATAACAAACCTTAAAAAAGCAAGTTTTGATATGCATCAAAATATATGTCGTTTGGGGACAGTGCATCAAATTCTTTTTTTTTTTTGCAGTAAATATTTAAATTTGATGCACAACGGTAAAACTATCCATTTTATGATGTACAATAAAACTTCGTTTTTTAAAGTTTGAGATATGGTTAAAATGAACGATAATCCAAAATATCTAACGTTATAAATTATTTTTTAATTTTTTTTTTACTTATTTTAATTTAAGGTTTGTTTTATAAGAACCAACATCTATATATATATATATATATATATATATATATATATATATATATATATATATATATATATATATATATATATACTAAATTTCGGTTTATACTACATAAAATGATGAGAATGCTATCAGTTTTGTTTATGTTCTGTTTATGTATTTACGAGAAAAGTGTATTTAGGAGCCTTATATGTTACTTTTTGCACAGGACATCTAAAATCTTGGGTCCGACCCTGTCGTCGGTAATTGGTAGTCGGTAATTGGTAGGTTTAATCTATAGTATATTGTAAAACATTTTTTTTATAGTCTTAATCACTTAAAATTTAAATGATTGAAATTACTTATCTGTCATTTTTATATCTCTGACAACTATAGTCATTTAATATATTTTATAATTAATGTTAATTGATAAAATTTCATCTGAATAAATTAAATAGAATTACATTAATCTAAATATTTAGACTGACATCGCAAAAACGATAATTATTAACTATTAACTAATGATACATATTTATGTTTTGAGAAAAATAATATTGATTTATGAATTTGAGTAAAAACCAAAACTTGTATGTAAGTTCATAGGATAATCGATGGGGTTTAGTATATCAACACTGGAACATTGTAATAGTATAATTTAAAACTACTACGGGATAATGGTTTAGGTATCTAGGTTTGTTTATTATTTTTAGTTTTCTATAATAGATAATTTAAATGCAACACTAATTAAAAAGTTTAAAGTTTTTGGTTTGATCGTAACAATATCCTTCATTTTGTACGAATGTTTCTTTATTATTTTTTACATCTTTTTTTCTTTTCTTGTAGTCTATTGATGACTTGGAAAAATAAAAGGTTGTAGTAACTCATGTTTCTACATATTAAGAAAAACTTTCAACAAGATTTGTCTCATGTTTGCGAGTAGCTTGATAAAATGTTATATATATTTTAATGTCAAGTTGTTGATTTTTCTTTTTAAGTTATTGGTCTAATTGCAAAGGTTTACGAAAAGACAACTTTAAATTTGCCCAAATTAACAGCTTCGATTTTTTGTATGGGTTGGTGTAACATTAGCAAGTTCTATGATTAATACTTTTCTATCGGTGTAGATGGTGAGTCTCGACTTCTAAAGATTTGAACTCTCAGAAGTAGATGATAATGACAAGTTACAACCACATACAAAGTATATTAGAGAAAAAAATTAGACACATTAAAACACTATATAAGTTGCATTATTACTGTTCAAAACTGAAAGCAAGATATTGTGCAATTTAAAATAAACTCCGAAAAAATAACACATTTACACCGATGCTCAAAGCAACAACATTGCCCAAAAAAAAATCTCAAAACAACATTGGCCTAACCAATAATGTGACAACCGTCTTAAACGCAGGTCGAGTTCACTAACTATTAACCTCGACTACATACTTGTGATACTTGATATAACTAATTTTATGTGTTACGTAGTTACGTAAGAATAACTTATTATTAAGCTAAGCTCTTAGTAACTCATGCAAAACTTTTAACGTAGGTTTTACGTTGCGTAAACTTTAGATGTGTATGTCTCGAAATCGGAACCGAATCAATAAACGAACCCTAATACTAAGAAAACATATAATGAACTTGTCTAAGTTCATTGTAAAACAATCGGATACTCTAAACAACGCAAATGCTTAACGATGACGCAAAAGAAAAACAAAAAGGCAAACTTTAGGGTCCCGGTGCGCCGCCTAAGACTCATGTGCGACGCACAGGGGGGCTGGACAGATATATTTATAGTTTTGATTAGTCACACTTAGTATACTAAACACATGGCACTTGTCCCTAAACGTGTCATGAGCTTATTAAGTCCAGAAATGACTCATAAATAGTCATTGTATATCATCAAGAACTTGTTTTGATTATCCTCTTTACACAAACTTATATCATACACACAATGCACATATACTTTGGGTTTGAAGTTAAAAGAAGGTTTTAAGCAAGAATAGGGAATGGTTCGGGTGGTTTGTACATGAACGTTTTTATATTGTAATCATTAAGTAAACTAAAACTTAGATTTTTTGTATGACTTAAACGTTTGTTTTATATATCATAAAACTTTGGTACTTATCTATATACTTGTGCAATGACAATCAGTCTCTTCACATCTCGTGTTTCCGCTTTAGCGGGGTTTGACAGACTTAGTATCAGAGCCAAGGCTATAGTGAATACCGGTTTTTAAAATAAAATAAAAACCAATCTATAGCCGGTTTTCTTAAAGACAAAGATTTTATTTAACCAAAACGTGAAAGCATTGTCTAACTTAAATTATTCGGAGCCTGATCAACTACGAATAATTTAAACTAAATTATGCTAGAACGGGATTGGTAAACATTTTAAACGAACATTCCCCGGGATATTCTTGAAGTCAGACCCGAGCGAACTTGGACTTGCTATACCTATGTTAGACTATATGCTTTAGACTAATACTAAGATAACATTAATACTTAGTATGAATTTAATCCCATTCACCTTTCTATGATGCGATGAAAGGAACGAATATAACTGTGTCAGACAACGAGGTAGATACCCGACGCATACTAATGAGAACTCACATTTTCCTACAAACTCGATATACATTAGTGATACATTATCAAAGTATAAGAGCGTTGAGCTAACATTATCGTAAACTATACATACAAACGTACTATTACATTACCATATAACGGCTCAGATCCGGACTGGTTTATATTGTCCCATGCCGACTATATCTCCCGTTCATTAGATAGAGACAAAACATTCTCGACTATCAGCACCGTATAAACTTTATTCCATTGATCTTTACCCTATGCCTTTTATGGAAACTGAGATGTATTCCTACATAAGACACATGAGTGCATTTTCAACTCGACAGACTAAGTGATGCATCCAGGATAATCGGTAGCTGAGGTTTGACACTGGAAAAGATGATGGGTTCATGCAACATGTTTACGGATCTCCGAGGAATAGTCTAGGGGTTGATGGATCATGATATTGTATTCACAAATTATAATTCGACATACATCATACCAAATAAATGGTACACAGGGCAGTCTGGACAACTCGATGCTAGTTGTGGAATTGCTACATGTAAGGGTTTTGATAATCACTGTTATCGTTCGTTCGATTTAGACAAATATGTAGTTATGTGATTGTGATAGTATTGTACAATATTCGTACACATTGTACTACCTTACAACAAATACATAACTACTTTACCTAATCTTAACTATATATATATATATATATATATATATATATATATATATATATATATATATATATATATATATATATATATATATATATATATATATATATATATATATTTACTTATACTATATATAGTTATTTCTCTTTCTATAATAGAAGTGCGTACTAATACATCGAGTATACACAATATAGTAATCTTCCGTTGCACACATCTTCTTAATCTTAAATACATTATATGCCCCTAGCATAAACATGTATATCTCATACCTTACTTTCATTTATTGACATTATTATTATGCGAAATAATGTACAATAATTGATTGTACTCGATTAAGGGACTAACATTTATGAAATCGAAAGGATATTGCAAATTTATTTTGGGAATCGTTGGTCAGTGAGGATTCCTATGTCACACCCCGCTAAAGCGGAAACACGAAATGTGAAGAGCAAAGATATCATTACACGAGATATAATAAATACAAACGGTTTTCAAGTCATTGAAATCATAAAACGTTTACAAAGTTCACAGATAACCAAGTATTTAAACAATACAGTACAACCACTATAACATATGTAAACTTCAAAAGACATTCCTGAAGTAAATAAATAAGGTCTTCCCGATTCATAATTACGCGACTTTCCTGATCTGAGACAAAAGAGATGCACTTTATGTCCTTACATTGCGTTTCCTGAAATATGAGAACAAGTGTCAACTACAAAAGTAGTGAGTGAGTTACAGTTTTACTAGTCCTCGACTAAAAGCGATTTCAGAAAGTTTGTAAATATGTTTAAAGAGTTTTCTCAACAGACACAAAGTGTTGAACAGATGTTTTTCGGGCACCGCATATAACTCAATATATATATATATATATATATATATATATATATATATATATTATATATATATATATATATATATATATATATATATATATATATATATATTAGAATATATATATATATATATATATATATATATACACACGTGTAAAGGTTATGATTGTAATAGTAAGAACATCGACCCCTTGATATAATTTGACTGAGTTTGACCAATTCCAATTCCAATTCCGGGCTAACCAAACATCATGTCACTGGAATCTAAGATTCCAATTCCATCCAATTCCACGAACCAAACAGGCCCTTATATCATGTTCTCCCTTCACCAATAGCAGGGGTATGTAGCATCACCCTAACGAGCTGATCACGACCAGCTAACTCCTCCAAGGAAAAAACCTGAAACTAACCCAAAAATCAATGTATAACCAATAAATTTCTCATTTTAAAAATAGGTGTATACAATAAAACATTTTGTGATAATGAACTTGAAGAGTCGTTTGAACCTGAAACCATGAGAAAGCTTTTCATAGATATCAACAACTGTGTGCATATCCTAACATTGATGGTAACTGAAACCATGAGAGCAAATTATTTCAGTACCAAATTATGTTAAATTGGGATAATAAACCAAATATTAAAATTTTCTTTTCATTCAGGCATTTCATTAAAAGATGCAAATAAAACATGAAACCTGAAATAAAAAGTCGTTCAAAGTTGTAGCACCAAAAAGTAATACAAAGAAAACTCCCAACTTTTTAAACCAAAACGTAATATTCATGAATGAAAAAAGTGAACAACTTACTGGAGTAAATCATCATAATCCGAACAATCATCGGAAAAAATGATGCAGATCAAAAATACATATTTACAAACATGAAGAAAGACATAAACTTTAATTTCCATAAGATTTATCTGTTTTTAATCGATTCAAAGAGATAATGATGTTTAGAAACAAAAATCAAAACCTAAGTAACAAAACGGCTAAAAACATTACTTGGAAAAAGCTCCACGCAGAGGATAATCTGGGACGAATTTAAATATTTGACCAAGATGAAATGAAAAATTTGATATAAGAAAATAAAAAAACGATTTCAATTCAAATTTTGAAATCTGAAATCTGATACAGTTCATTGAAATAGAGAGGACCAATCAAAGACAAGCTTGCTACAAAGGCTTTTAGGTTCGAGATTTCAATATGCAATTCTGATTAAATTTGAATTTAAATTAAAAAAAATATGTATAAACTAAGTAACTCAATTATGACATCATCAAAGTTTAGCTTAATTCTATGTTGTTAGTTTAAGAACTCGTCACGTCAACTCTATGAAGTCAACGATAACAATCATTTATTAGATATCACAATAGATTATTTTTCAATTTAAAAGAATAGAGGTGAGCATAAAACTTAATCAAAATCGAAATAATCAAATCAAAACAAAAGCTAACAGTTTAGTTTTTAGTTTATAAAAATCGAAATATTCAATTCAGTTTCGATTTTATGAAAAAATCGAGCCAAAACAAACCACTCTCACCCCTTTAGAAAAAAAGAAAAAAAAAAAGAGTAGTAAGAAAACAACATTACCTTCAAAAACTTACATAAAAAACCCACCTAAAGTAATTACAAATCAAGGACATAAACTTTAAAATATATACATAAAAGGCCCTGAAACATATAGTATAAATCCTTAGTACCATGAAAAAGGTCTTCCCCTGTACTTGTGCAGCAGATTCCTAAGTAAACGAATGGTCCATTTTTAATCATTCAATTTCACTCCCTTTTGGGTTTTCAAGAATTTCCCCCAATTTTCTTCAAGGTAAATTTGTTGAATTTCTGATTAAATCTTCACACATTTTATTAATTGCAGTTCGATTAGTGTTACTTGAATCATTTTTTACGAATTTTCAGGGTTTTTTTTTTAGGTTTTACTGCCTACTCAAGCAATTCTTCAAAATTTAGGGTTTCTTTCTGTACAGGTAAATTCGATCTCTTTATTAGTTAATCTCATCTTACAATTGTTGATTTCTTGATCGATTAAAGTTTGATTTGTTGAAAATGCATGCCAATTGTGAAAAAAAAATCAGATTTTTATAGAAGAAATATGATTTTTTTTTTTTTTTTCTTTTTATTTAGGATTTTTAAGGGATATTTGTGATTGCTTAATTAAACAATTTTCTTCATCTTAAGGGGTAAATTAGTAATTTTCAATCTGCCAAAAAATAGGGTTTACACTTTACATGAGCTAATTCAAGGCCAAATTTATTAAAAAAGCTCTCCCAGAATTTATTATATAAATGTTACAGTAAGTCTGATGTTCAATTTCGCTCAAAAAACAGGGCAAAACGATATCATTTTGTAAGGAAATTTTGCCAATACTACCCTTTTGTTGATGAAATCAAACTTACATTCCTTTAAATGATCGATATTCAGTTTTTTGCATATTACTGAATTTAGACAATTATCTTTCCTTTTATTGAAATTGTCGCTTAAATCGACGATGTAATACTTTGGATGCATTTTGTTGTACTTATGGAGTGTTATTTTCTGACACAGGAGGAAATCAGTATCAGGGCAGAGAGCTGTAGATTCATTTTGTGGTAATGGAGGACGGAGAACTTGATTTTTCAAACCAAGATATGTTTACAGACGCAAATATGGCTGATATCGCCAACAACGATTCACTCGATAGCTTCTTTGATGATATTTTCAATGATACACATGCTTGTACACATACCCATACTTGTAACCCACCGGGTCCTGATTCCTCACACACGCACACGTGTTACCATGTGCACACCAAAATCGTGCCTGCAGTTAGTGGTGATGATGACAAAACGCCTACTGACGACACAGCTGAGTCAAGTGACAAAAAAGGTAAAAAACGACCTTTAGGAAACCGTGAAGCTGTAAGAAAGTATCGTGAGAAAAAGAAAGCAAGAACCGCGTGTTTAGAGGATGAAGTTGTTAGATTGAGAACATTGAATCAACAGTTAATGAAAAGAATTCAAAGTCAAGCTGGGTTAGAGGCTGAGGTGGCGAGATTGAAATGTTTGCTTGTGGATATTAGAGGGAGAATCGAAGGTGAAATTGGATCGTTTCCTTATCAGAAACAACCGCCACTTAGTTTGACAAATGGGTATGTGATGAATCCTTGTAATATGCAGCGTGGGGATCAGGTGTATTGCCTTCATCCTAAAGTAGATGGAAAGAACGGAGAAAATGATTCGATACATGATCCTGCTGCTCTTAATGGATGTGAGTTTGAGAATCTGCAATGTATGGGGAACCAAAATTCATTACTAAATGAATTTGCGACTGATAATGATATTGTCATGGCCAATCCTTCTGGTGGACGAACTAAAAAAAAAGGTAACAACAGTAATCATTTTTCATCATTCATCATTCATTTGTTTTGTTTTCGCATTGTCAGTTGCATAAAAAGTACTGACTATTTTTCTAATTGCATAGAAGTCCAAAAACTTCAGTCTGATATCTAGTATATGTAACTAACTGTTATTAGGCCGAAAGAACAGTTGCGTTTCAGAAATTTCTATTTTAGGTAACCAGTTATATAATTTTTATTATTCAAGGTAATCTGACTGGTTGCTGGTCAAATTTAATTTATTTTTTACTGACTTGGCGCTTAAAAACCTTTAGAAGCTTCATTGTTACTTTCTGGTCTTAAATACGTTTGTCTACTGAAACCAAAATCAGATACCAAAGTTGGTTATCTTTTCTAGGCAATTAGCATTTTTATCTTCACAACCAAAACCATCCTGTAATTACTAGGAAGAACAAACCGAGAAGGATGGAAATGTTAATTGTGGAAGTTTGGCTGTGTTTGACATGATTGAATGAAAAAACACTCGGTCTGAATGCTTTATAGGCTTTGTGTACAATTGGTGGTTGAATGACTCGTTCATATCTTTAGAAATCAGGGTTTTCTAGTGTTTATATAATTAAAAAAAAAATTGATGTTAGTAAGGCATTACATGATAAATTCACAGAAATTTTCTTCTCTTCATGGTTTGACTGTTTTTTTCATGAGCTAGGGTCGATTAAATAGTTTAGCGCACCAAGTTACCACAGAACATTTTATGACCTTGCAAATTGGTATACCATCATTTAGTATAGAGTCTTACCGCTTACATGTAAACATTAGGTAATCAGTCGAAGTAGTTAATCATATCTTTCTGGTACAAACTGTCTAGTATTCTAGTGAATTACTGTTGTAAATCTCATCGCCTAAAATTCTCTCATGGGAACCAATCAGTAGCCCACTATAAACAAACAACTTATTAGGTATTCATAATTTCATATTCACAAATCTTTTTGGGATGAGATATCACATATTGAACTTAAATTTCTAACGCCCTACAGAATACCAATGGAATCCCATATGTGTCATTTTGGGAAATAGAGCACTCAGCGCTTTATACCATTTGTATTTTGTAATTTCCCAACCCCTGATGAAGAACTGATTGAATATCCACTTCCCACTGAGAGTAATGCGTTTGAAATCTTAAAGCTGGTTGATGTTTTTGGCCAGGGTTATTACAACTATAATTATATTTACATTGTGCGTTATGAAGCTAGTTGCGTAAATAAAATGTTAAATAAAATGTTTCAATACTTTTTGTACATATACGTAGAATAACATAGTAACAAGGACCTTATCGATTGTCTTTTTATAATGATTTGACCTTGAAATTCAGACAGTCTGTGCTGGTCAACCGCCCGATGATGATTTCTATATTGGCTTAGAAGTGTTGAATGAGTTGGATACATGTGATACGTAATCATATTTAGAGTAGTCTTTGCTTCTATTCATTGTATCCTCTTTTGTCTCCAGTTATATATTGCTTGATTTTTTTGAGGAAATTAGACAATGTATTGATACTAGTGATAAAACTATAAACGAACATATTCTGAATCGTCTATTTATATGTATATTATACGAAAACTATCTTTCTGGATTTACCAACTCATATATAGCTATAATGTATTGTTTTTTGTTCTACTACAGGGTCTCGTGCAGCAGTAGCTAAATAAATTGGGAGCCTGAATGAAGCATGGATCTTTCTTGGTGTATGATATCTCTTGTCAAACCAACTTTATCATTCCGTGCTCCAGTTTTTTAACCTCTTTTGTTCTATCGGTTGGTTTTTTTGAGTAATTATCGTTTTTGTTCTGTTTAGGAAAAAGTAATCGAAGAAATACTTCTTGTCGAATGTTTTTTTATTTTTTCAAATAATGTTTAGTGGATGAGGAAGTCTTTTATGAAGTTGAGATGATTAAATTTCTTCCAATCATTGCATCAGGGAATTACAAAATCTTCATGTCTTGTTTTCTCTTTCGAGTGTTTGATTAAGGACCTGTCTGAAATCTGAACAAACAGGTCATAGTCTGAACTCTGAACGTTTCTTTGAATGACCGAAACGAAAATGTAAATCTAGAACGGAACTGAATGTTTTGGGTGCTGATCTGGTCTCGATTTGGTTATTAGGTTTAAAGGTTATTGACAGGTTTTAGAAAATCTCAAACGAACATTTAGGTGATTAGAATCACTAATAGGTTGCAGAATAACGTATTAGTGATTGAGTTATGGAATCAAACAATGAATCAAAGTAGAATTTAGTAAACGAATTATTTCATTCAAAGCCTTAAATTGGTGGGAGAAACGGTTACATCAAGGTTTTCACTCATTTAAGCACACCTTACATGTTCTATGACTCTCACTATTTATAGGCTCTAAACTATCACTAACTATTACATTAAACAACACTTATATTTATTTAAGAATACTTCGGGTTAACAATATATATTAAGACTGAGTTTAACTTTAACTCTGGTGAACTCTAGTTAACTCTGGTGAAGTAATTTGTTCACCCGAGTTAAAGTCTTTACTCAATGACTTTCTAAATCTTAAGTCGGGTGATGAACTTTGTTCACCCGACCTATTAGACCAAAATACAACTCTAATGTAGTTTTGAAGCTTTAGCCATCACCAAAATCAGGCTCCAACAATCTCCCCCTTAGATGATGCTTCCAAAATCTACATCTTGCTAGGTTTAGCTTCATTCTCATCTCTATAAACAACTGTCTTCATGTTGTCTTCATCTTCCTTGTCTGTAACCCATACGAATTCTTTCTATTTCCCATGCAACAACTTCTAAGAACTGTTTGCCTTCTTGACCATAATCTTCATGCTTTTCAAAAGGCAGATGATGAATAGTCAGCAAGTCTTCATTGGTGAGTTCTCTAAGGTCAGCATTCTCATAAAGTCTTTCATCTTCTCCATCGACTCTCTCCAACACAATCTCATTACGATCACAATCCATCCACCATCTAAGGATTCTTGGTTTTTGATAAACTACTTTAATCCTTTTCATTGGTGCTCTTTCCTTGGTCATCCTCTTTCTTTTAGCTTTAAACTTCTTTCCAAAGTTGACAAAATCAGTTTTTGCACATTCATGAATGAATTTCTCATATTCATCTCCATGAGGATATCCACCATGATTCACCAAAGGCAATTTGACCAATTGTCTTGCATCCTCCACAGAAATCTTCATGAGTTTCTTAGTAGTGTCATAAGAAGAGGTCATCACACCATTTACGCCTTTCCTTTTAATTACAATAGCTCCTTTGTAATGATCAAATCTCCAACCCACAATTGGCGGTAGAATTCCCCTCCTCATTCTATCTAACTCTTCCTTCTCAGCTCTTGATTCTTCTTTAGTTTGCTCTTTTAAAATTGAACCTGAACCTTCTTCATTCTTTGACAAGTTAGCACTATCATCATCAACTGGGAATCCATACTTATCAAACTCATTCCTAGATGCATCAGTGTGATCAACCCAATCAGATAGATCTTTAATGATCTTTTGAGCCACTGGGTCTGAAACACAATAATCTTCAGCTAAAGTTGATTGTACTTCAGTTTGAGCTTTTTGAATCCAAGGTTCATCATCCAAAACTCTGCAAAAGGATCATCTTGTTGTAGCTTAACCTTCATCTTCAACTTAACCTCTTGACTCTACTTTGCAACTAGAGACTCAAGAATTATTGTTTGACTAGGTTTATTGACTGGCATTGAAGATCCTCCAATATCTTGTTCACCGACAACTGGATTCTCAACTGATCTTTCTTCAACATTAGTTTGACTTTCATCTTTCTTATCAGCTGTAGCTGATGAATCTCCAATTGTTTGTTCTTCAATTACTTTTTCTCCTTCTTTTTGCACTTGACCTTTTCCCAGTCGTATTTTTAACTCCTCTTCCATTCTCTTTCTCTTCTCATTTTCATTTCTTCAATCATTGTCTTAGTTTTCACATCTAACCAATTTTTCTCCAAAGTTTCAATCTTCATTTGCCCCACTGATCTAGCAGTATATGCACCCATCAATACCAAATAGTTCTTAAGATGAGATTTGTAGTTTGCTTCAGACAAATCTCTCTTATAACCTATCAGTCTCTTTTTCAATTCCACCACTTTGACTGGCACCATACTAGCAGATCTTATTGCTTTAGATTTCAATCTCTTACCAGTAAGAATTTGGCTAGACCCAATACTTGGTACTCCTTCACTTGCATCTACATCTACAGTCACACTTTCATTCTTTTCTTCCTTTACTTCAACATTTTCAACTTCTTTCTTTTCAGTTTCATCAGTTTGCTCATCCTCTTCCTCAAGATTAATCACTCTTTCTTTTCCTCCCAAGTCTTTATTCCACACTTCATTAGGTTTTGGTTTTGGATTCCTTTCCTTGATATGTACTACCAATACATCAGTAGAATTTTCATCCCACATACCTTCATAATGTTTATCAAACATTTCTCTATCAATCTCATTTCCATACTGATCTACAGCTCTCAACTTAAAAACTTTCTCACTGTCAGTCTTGTTTTCTCATCACGAGAACTGTTATACTCTTCACCCGAATTGTTTTCCTCTTCACAAGACCTTAATAATTCATCACCAGACTTAAAAGTCTCTTCACCAGACTTGTTTTCTTCAATCATTTTTCCTCGACGTTACGAAAACATGCAAGGCGTCGTTGTTAGACGTGGCGTCCAAAACGTGAAAAGGCGCGCCATGACGAGCTTTAACGCGTTATTTTCTAAGTTTTTTGTAACGCGTTATGAAAAAAAAAATTAAAAAAAACTTAAAAACTGTTAAAAGAATTTAAAAATTGCTATAAAGATTATTTGATTATAAATTAGTGACTATATCTTAGATTAGATGTATATTAAAATTTGAAAACATTGATTTTTGTGTAATTGGTTACTATATTTAGATTAAATGTATATTGAAATGTAAAAACATTGACTTTTTGTTAATTTATTATTTATTGATTCAACTTAATAAGAGTAAATATATATACAAGTAGATATAAAAATTATAAAATTTATTAAAATTTTGACGCCTTGTCACGCCTTAAAAAAAGTCATGTCTCGTCATGTCTTACAAAGCTTGAGGCTTGGCCTCGCCGCCACGCCACGCCTTACGTTATTTACAACCTTGCATTTACTGCACCCTTCCATCTCAGCTGATTAATTAATGAGGCTTGTTTCTTAATCAGTTTCTCCATCTCCTCATTCTTTTGTTTCAGCTCAAAATCTGTTAACGCCCCAATTCCTACTCCCCCTTTCGTTTTGGATTAATAGACTTTTAATGGAGCACTAGAAGAAGTGGCTTGAACAACAAGAGTGTTCATTGTACGAGCAATAGGAGTGAGAATAAAAGAGTCTGCAAGATTAGGCAATTTATGACTCTCTGCAGCAGTATAAAACCATTCTCCACTGCTTTGTTCTTGCTCTGTTTGATGCGGAGGTGTGTGTGATAATTGAGTTGTGTGAGAAAATGAGTGAACTGGAGATTGATTGACTAGAGATTGAGGTGGAGGTGAAGGTATATTATGTTCAGGTGCATTGGGTTGTTCTTGTTCCTGTTCTTGCTCTTTTTCTTCTTCTTCATTTGATTCTCATTCTCTCTTTCAACATTTTGAATAATCACTTGAGCTTGTTGTATCATATGAGGAAAGAAAGGTGTAAATCTCCCTGAGAACACAAACTTGGCATTATCAGATGATCTTGTTGTTCATGATTTTCCAATTCATGTTGCCATCTTTCAGTTCTGGACCTTCAAGCATCAAACCTTGCACTTCTGAAGTCAATATAATTGGTAAAAACCTTGGATACAACAAAAATTTCTGAGAACTCCCCTCGGCCATCCTTTGCATATTGTCAAAAATGAACCCAAAAAAGTTGAACTGTCTTTGAGTGATCATGCAAACAAAAGTTGTTACAAGTGACTGGCTCATCTCATCATGCCCTCCTGATTTTCCTGAAATACTGCATACCAATACATGAACCATGTATCTCCAATTGTAGGAGAACCTTGTCTTCTTCACCATATTACTTGGAAAGTCTCCTTCATACCCAACCAATTGACAATTTGCCCTCCTGATTTTCCTGAAATACTGCATACCAATACATGAACCATGTATCTCCAATTGTAGGAGAACCTTGTCTTCTTCACCATATTACTTGGAAAGTCTCCTTCATACCCAACCAATTGACAATTTTCTTTAATTTCCTCAATGGGAAACTGTTCCATTTCACCAGCATCATTCAGTTGTAAAACTCTTCTTATAATGTCTTCAGTAACAATCATAGGAGACATTTGAACCCCTAAGATGATTGTCCTAACTCCATTAATGACACTGTAAGTAGCATTTCTCCAAAACTCAACCAACATGTCTCTATACAAAACAAGCCTCTCTGAGATAGCAAAATGAATATTCGAATTGATTAGAAAACCCAATATCACCCTCCACTCATCATCCACTGTATCATCATGAATGTTGAGGAATGCAGCAACATTATGCTTTTGGTTGTAAGGAAAAGCAGTCATCTGTAGTCATTCAAAACATTATTGGTACACATAAATTAATCATGCATATCACATTTTCAATATAAAATATTAAAGACTACAACAAACCTTATAAATTGAAAAACAGGGGAAAATGAGTAAAAAGTCAATAACCAGCCTAAAAATCAAGCTAAACGACTGATAGGTCCTGATTTCCCTCACCATCACTAAGTGAATCGAAATGAAACATGTCATGATGAGGAATCTCATGACCTGAGTTGGAATCAAAAGAAGAAACATTGAAATCGAAAACTGAAACTGAAATTGAAGCTGATAGAACAATATGCGTAACTGTTTAAGATTTCATTGATAGTGTGAACTGGTTTTGGATCGAGCTGTTACATCTGACATTGACAAGCTCAATGGAACTCAAACTCGAGTTCCGGGTTCAAAGACAACAAACTCTAATAACCTATCACACTATTTATAGACAAAATATAAAACATTACGAACAAATTATTACAACATGTCATCATCTTAATTTCATCTCGGGGAGTTCACCTCAATTCGGAATCAAAGTCTTCAGCCTCTGAGTTGATATCTTCAATGTTGACTAGTTGACTTAAGTTATTCTTCAGCTTATTTTCAGTTCGGAGGAACTTCATTTAGTTCACAGTATGTGAATTAACTTGTTCCCCGAACTGAAAACTTCACTTCGGATTATTCATGATTTCAGTTCAGACCCTTCACAAACTGCAATCATCTTTATTCAAACTCACACAGAAGACTCCATAGCTTCATCCATTCAATTTCTTGGCCCAAAAACGATTTAAACATCTAGAAAGAAATTAAACTAGGTATACTAAAGTGATCGGAATAGGGTAGAAACTTTATTAAGATTAGTAATTTTGATTTGGATAAGAAATGAAAATTGCATAATTAAAAGGTATTATTTGAATTTAAAAATAATAAATTAATTTCCGACTTAAATTAAAGAAAATTATTTTCCCATCAAATGAAAATAAACTCCGACTTAAAATCAATGAATCCGACTTAATTTTTTCGTCAACAAAGTCAACACACATATCAGATATAAAACCAGTAAAATAACTAACACCGGACTTAATATTTTATCACCCGAATTATATGAAAGATTCCAAAGTTAACCCATTCAAACCTTTCTGAATTAATAGATTTACTTCAGTGTTAAACAATCCAATTCATCGGTTAACTTTGACTTCAAATGAAAATTTTCAATTTCAAAATCAAAAACTTATATTCCAAGATTTTATAAGTTAGTTCAAATCAGCAAATATTCTTTAGAAATGAAATTTTTGTAAAATACAAAAACTTGTATTTAAATTAAGAAACAACATGTGTCCAAAACTCATAAATTGCAAATTTTAATAATTTAAAAATGACATGATAAAATGTCAAAATTATTCAATTCTGTCAAGTAGAAATAAATAAAGAACTATATATTTTATTTGAATATGGCATGTATACCTTATTGTCATGAAAAACAGCAATAGTTTAGTGTATGAAAAAAATTTAAAATTAAAAGAATTTACAACAACACATGTACATTCTTCAACCTTTATTGAGTATCCACAGACTATAATTCTGCAACCTTATAGACTGGTTCTACTCTCAAGATATTTTTGAATGTTTAATCATGTTTAATGTTCCAAAATTATCTTATTACAGTTGTTCAACTCATTTACTTGTCTCTACCGTTTATCAAGTTAGCATTAAGGATCTCAGAGGACAATTGACTATATGTATAATAAGTTAATTGATCAAATTCATATGAATTGATCATTGAGAACAATTTAAACTTTACGTCATACTCATTCGTATTGACCATTTTGAACACTTTAAACTTTATGATTTTTATGATATAAAGATTTAAATGCCATAAATTATTGAAAATATACTTTTTCTAACATAACAAATTTCCCATTTGACACTATTTATTTTAAGTACTTGAAGCAATTTATAAACCACAGGTAACTAAAAGTTTCAAAATACAAGAATGTATACATTTATGAAAATATTTTGTTTCAAGAAATTCTATAAATAATGAACTATATTAAATTATGTTGGATTTATGTTTTTGACTTATTTCTTAGAAATTTTATTTTTGTGCAGCATTTTCTAATTTTTTTTTTAATGTTTTTGTATTTGATTTTCTGAATCAACTAGACAAACTAACAGAATGACCAAATAAAGACTCAAGAACTCAAAAATAGAATAGAAATAAATCTTTTTGAGTTTTAACTGTACAAATTACACTACCAGACTTAAAATTTCTTAATTCGACTTAAAAAACAAAATTATCCCAGACTTATAATACTTCCCCCCCCCCCCCCCCCCCCCCCCCCCCCCCTTTTGTATTTTGAATTAGAATATTTATAAAATGCAAAAAGATTTGTACAAAATTATTTTGAGAAACACTCGATCAAGATTCATAAGACCAATTGCTTGAACAAGATAATTGTAAGTTAGTATGAACCTTAACTAAGTGAATCAATTTCTTTTCAAAACAATCTCTTATAAAATGATGCCTAATCTAAATATGTTTGGTTTTGGAATGTTGGACAGGATTCTTAGTGATGAACATGGCAGCAGAATTGTCTATATGAATAGGAGTGTTCATAAACTTCAGGCCATAGTCTACCATTTGATTGTGTATCCATAAAACCTGGGAAGTGCAAGAACCAGCTGCAATATATTCATCTTCAGCATATGATTGTGAAACAGAAATTTGTTTCTTGCACTGCCATGAGACTAGCATATTTCCTAAGAATTGACAACTTCCATTGGTAGATTTTCTATTGGGATTGCATCCTCCATAATACAGTCTTTGTAAGCATAGAAGTCAAAGCTATAATTCTTAGGATACCAAATACCTAAAAAAGGTTGTCCTTTAAGATATCTAAAGATTCTTTTAACAGCAACAAAATGGGAAACCTTAGGATTTTCTTGAAATCTAGAACACAGGAAAACTCCAAACATGAAGTCAGGTCTACTAGCAGTAAGGTACATTAAAGAACCTATCATAGACCTATACATATGTTGATCAACACTCTCACCATCTAAATCGGGATGTAACTTGGTCCTAGTGTCAACAGGAGCGGTAGCAGCTGTGAACCCAAATTTAACCAACATGTCCTTGACATACTTAGATTGGTTAATGAAAATACCATTATTCAACTGCTTAACCTAAAGACCTAAAAAGAAAGACATTTATCCCTTGGAACTCATTTGGAACTTAGAGTGCATAAAAGATTCAAACTCCTTACAAAGCAAATCATTAGTTGGCCCAAAGATAATATCATATACATAAATTTGCAGAAAAATGAATTACTGGCCAACAGTCTTAATGAACAAATTTTGATCTATAGTGCCCCTAAGATACCCATGTGCAATCAAGTATTTGGACGATGTATCATACCATGCTTTAGGATCTTGATGTAAACCACACAAAGCTTTATCTCCATCATGCAAAATTCCAATAATATTAGACAAAGGATGAGTTTTATGAATTTTCAAGAAAATATTTGTATCCTCTGTAATATTATTAGACAAATTTGTATGGTTTAGGTCAAAATCTTCAATTCAAAATGAGTTAAGAAAAGCTTCATTGGATTGATCATGGTTTGTAGAATCAATATTCTCATGCACACTATCAGACTTGTTATGTCATTCCCCAGAGTTGTATTGTCCTTCCTCAGAGTTGTTTTGTCCTTCACTAGAGTTGTTTTGACCTTCAGGTTGTGAATCCGAATTAAATTGTTCTTCACCAGACTTAATATCTTGAGCTTCCAAATCAATGTCTTGTTCTTTAATTGAAACTGGAATGTCATCTTCATTGAGAATGTCTGCAACAGTTTGAATATCTGAAGATTCTTGATTAATAAATGTTGTATCTGCAGATGGTTGTTCTTGAGAATTATCTGAATGATGGTGCTCTTCACTTGAACGTGCTTGACCACTTGGTTCCTTCCTTATACCAATCTCAAAGTCATCAATGTCTTCAACATGTGCATTAGTGACTGGAGAATCCTGTACTACCTCTGAAACATGCTCTTGTACGAAACCATTAAAAAAATTCACAAAAGTATCTAAGTCAAATAATCAATCACCACCTGAATTCTTAACATTTGGTGTATATTCATTGAAAATCACATTGATGGATTTTTATATGGATCTAGTTCTTCTATTAAAAATTCTATAGGCCTTTGAAACACTAGAATATCCAAGAAAGTATCCCTCATCTGTTTTAGAATCAAATTTTCCTAAGTGATTTTTGGTATTCATAATAGAACATTGACACCCAAATGCTTTAAAGAAACCTATAAAAGGCTTTCGCATGAGAACAATTCATATGATGTCTTTCCTAAGCTTTTAACAACATGAATTTTGTTATTGACATAGCACATAGTCTTCACAGCCTTTGCCCAAAACATAACTGGTAAAAATGATGCACTTAACATTGCTCTAGGTCCTTCATTTAGTGTCCTATTTTTCCTTTCAGCTATCCCATTCTGTTGGGGTGTTCTAGGAGAACTAAATTGTCTAGTAATTCCCTTAAGTTCACAAAACTCATTCAAAGTGGCATTTTTAAATTTTGAACCATTATCACATCTGATAATTTTAACTTGTTTACTACATAAATTCTCAGTTTGCACAACAAAATCTTTGATAATCTCAGATGTTTCACGTTTATGATCAAGGAAAAATACCCAAGAAAATATTGAATAGTCATCTATGATGACTAAACAAAAAGATTTTATTCCAAGACTTTTTACACTAATAGGACCAAACAAATCCATGTGTAAAAGATGAAGGATTGTATCTACTGAATTGTAAGTCTTGAGTTTAAAACTTGATTTATGTTTTTTACCTTTTAAACAAGAAATATAGTGGTCAAGTAATTGAAAATTCCTTTTGGATAATCCAGTAACTAGATTATCTTTGACCAATTTATTCATGTTCTTAAGAATTACATGACAAAGCCTTCTATGCCATAAATCAGACTCCTTTTCAGTAGTTTTGGATAAGAAACAGTTAGCATAATCATTTTTCTTAACTTTGTTCATATCCAAAATGTACATGTCCTCATATCTTGGAGTTTATAGAACTATCATATCCTTTGGTATGACATATTCAGGTTTTAGGATGTAAAAATTTTCAGAAGTGAAAGTAGATGTGTATTTTTTATCACATACCTAAGACACAAAAAGCATGTTATAGTTCAATTCTTTCACAAAGTTCACCTGATCCAATGTCAATTCACCATTTGAAACCTTCCCTTGACCAGTTATTGTGCCTCCCATATCTCCTCCAAAATAAACATGTCCTCCAATAAAAGCAATGACTTCTTGTAGTAATTTGAAGTTCCCAGTCATATGTCTAGAGCATCCACTATCCACAACCCATTTGTTATCTTCAGGATCAATAAATTGCTCCTCATCAGCTGAAACTTAATCAATCTTACTCATGAGAGCTTGAACGTTTTTGTTCTTGTAATCATCCTCCTGAACTCCATCACATTCACCACATGTGATAAAATCCTGCTTCTATCCACTTCAATTTAACCCCAGCTGCAGTCAACTTCTTTGCATCATCTTTCACTTGATAATTGTTCCTTTGATAGTTATTGTTCATCCGTCTAGGTGCTCTGAACTCTCAAGCAACATGACCAAGCTCATCACAGTTGAAACACTTCACCTTGGTCTTGTCAAAACCAACTCTATCTCCATTATCCTTCCTGAAGTTGTTCCTTCCAGTCTTCTTGAAGAATCTGTTTGCCCTCACACTCACCATTGCTATTTTCCATTTCAAATCAATTTCTTCCAAGTCATCAGGATGAATTTGTTCAAGGTCTTCTCTAGCTAACTCATCTGGAGACAAACTACCAGCCACAACTACTTCATAACTACCCACAAAAGCCCTGTATAGAATGTCTTTGTCTCCTAACCCATTCATATTCATTCCACCCATACTTGAATGACAGTTATTATGAGGTTGAGGTTGAGCTTGAGCTTGATTAGGATAATGAGCCGAGTTCACTGGAATTTGAGCTTTCAGAGTACATCCATGAGTATTACTTACTTGCTTCTTATCATCAATCTTCATATCCACTTCATAGGACTGTAGAATCCCAATCAGCTCCACCAAGGTTATAGAATTTAGATTAGCAGTTCGTTTGATGATCATAACTTGAACAGACCATTTGGTAGGAAGAGATCCCAGTAGCTTCTTACAAATGTCATTATCTTTCATCACAACTCCAGCACTCTTCAGATCACTAACCAATAAGGTATACCTACTCACTTGTTCAGATAAACTCTCACCTCTCACATGTTCAAACGACTCATACAGTTTCTCTAACATATCCTTCTTGCTTTCCTTTAGCTCCAGACTACTTTCATAGCACAACTCCATAGCATCCATTAACTCGTTAGCTGAAGTACAATTCTTGAAGTTATTGTAAATTTCTGCGGGCAAAGCAAGAAACACAACTCCTAATGCACAAAAAAAAAAATTCAATCAGTTTGTTATCTGATTCAGTGTACCTTTCAGGTTCAACATCCACCATTTGCGTACCACCATTCTCCTGCACCCTAGGACAATGAGGTCCATTCACGATTGAATTCCAAAGTTGTACCTAACTGTAGTAGATAAACGCTTTGAAACGAAGAGCCAGGAAGGAATTTGGGAGGTCTTCCACCCGAACCAGTTTCATTATCGTAATACACAACTGGAGCAGCCATTGTAGTAACCGAAATTTGAATTGATGAACTGAATTTTAAGTCGGTTGAACAAAATTTAATTCGGATTAACTGAATTAACTCGGAATGATCCAAAACTCTTTCAAACCTGTAGAAACTATCAAAGGAATCCTATAATAACACTCTATTAATCAAAATTACACTAGAACAATCTGTTAACACTGAGATTCCTTAGTTACATCTTTTATTGCCAAAATTTCAAATCACAATTGCTCAAACTGATGATCTTATTGTCTAATCCTTTACAACTCTTCTAAACACCTCAGAAATAGCTCACTATCACTCGAAATTTGAGCTGAATCAAACTGAATTTGATTTACCAGCTCTGATACCAATTGACTGGTCTTGGAAAATCTCAAACGAACATTTAGGTGATTAGAATCACTAATAGGTTGCAGAATAACGTATTAGTGATTGAGTTATGGAATAAAAGAATGAATCGGAGTAGAATTAGTAAACAAATTATTTCATTCAAAGCCTTAAATTGGCGGGAAAAACGGTTACATCAAGGTTTTCGCTCATTCAAGCACACCTTACATGGTCTATGACTCTCACTATTTATAGGCTCTAAACTATCATTAACTATTACATTAAACAATCCTTATATTCATTTAAGAATATTTCGGGTTAACAAAATATATTAAGACTAATTTTAACTTTAACTCTGGTGAACTCCAATTAACTCTAGTGAAGTAATGTATTCATCCGAGTTTGTCACACCCCGCTAAAGCGGAAACACGGAATGTGAAGAGCTGGAAAATCATGTCACAAGTCATATAAAACATAACGGCAATCAAGTCATTAATTTAAAAATAAAAGTGTTTACAAATCCATTCAACGACCAAGATACGATAATTTAGTACATTGTTACACGACAAATAAGTTTCATTAAAAATTCCCAAAATAAATGGCCAAGTCTTTTCCCAACAAGGTTCTCACACAACCGCCTCGACCCGTCCATGCCATGCACCTCGTGCTTACACTAATTTCCTGAAACATAAGATAAAGTGTCAACTACGAAAACGCAGTGAGTGAGTTACAGTTTAAATAGTCGAACAAAATATAAGTAAAGTATATAAGAGTAGAGGTTTCCATAAAGGAGATTAGCGGAGAAAAGTCGCTTAAAATTTATATACTTTAGAGTCTAAGTAACGGGCGAACTGGTGCCCTAAGTTTGTAAAGACCAAATGGAGTCAAATTTAGTCAAATAGTAGTAGCGGATAACAATCGCTAAAAGTTTATAAGTTTATGCGTAAGTAACTAATTAGATTTTCTTGTATCAACCTCTTGGCATCTATAACTTAAGTGTTCACACTAATCCGATTATCCAACCGTGCGGCTCCAACTCCCCGCCTCTCAAACGGGAAATTAAAAGTTACTTAGTAATATGTACTTAGACTGCCATCTAAGCAAGGAACGGTTCTTTCCTAAGTATCGATACCCATAATTACTATACGGCTAAGTAGTTAATAGTGTGAAAGTTAAAGAAAAAGAATCATCGGGCACTAAGTAGTTTTAGTTTAAAAGAGAGTAAGATCTATCACTTAAGAACGTGTCATAGTTCCATCAAGGGTTGGATACGCATACAAGCATCAATAATTAGTTTAGTCAAGAGAGAGAGAGAGAACCAATAAGTTTAAGTAAAGTCAAATGATTTACGCATAAGAGTCCAAATAGACGTTCAAATAAGTCAAATTTTAATAAGTCAAAAGTCAAAGATTGATATATTGCAATTTGTTTCATAAAGTTTAGAAATGCAATTAATCTTATGTTTCCCCCAAATTCATGTAAAATATGTAAAACAAGGGGTTGTAACTCACGGATTGCGAAGATTGGAAACTTGGTCGGAATATGTGAGCCGGGAATCACGGATCGCCTATTAATTACCAAGATAGATTAATTAGTCGTTATATTATTATGTTCTTATATAATAATATAGATAAACTTTATTAAACTTTAAGTGTCAAAGTCAAGTATAGTTAAAAATAGTCCGAAAAGGTAATTGTATCGTTTTTGTCCAAAAGTCCGATTTACCGTTTTAGATTATTAGGCCTTAGGTGCTTTTGCTCGCTGAAGTGACTTACAATTTCTAAGGAAATTTGGGCAGCGCTTCCGCGCCCAAATGTCATGCCCAAAAATTGTACTACCACTTCCGCTCACAAATCACCTAAAACACGATATTATATACATTATAGTTCATTAGAGTCCAAAAAGTCCAATACAAGTCACCATTATACTTATTTTTATTTATCTCAGTCCCACAATAAAGTTAGAACAAGTCCAGAACGTATATATAACTTTTAAACGGGTAAAACGACGATTTTCGGGAGAACAGCAGCTCGGTGCTGCGCACCTGGGCACAGGTGCTGCGCACCTAGCTGCTGTCTCAATCCCGTTTTGTGTTTTTCTTGCTAAGAACGTTTTGTGACTTAAGGATTTCGACATGCAACCAGTAGATACCTCTTAAAATAACGTTTTCACAGTTTCTAAACAACTTTTAACCACCAAAATATAGATCTAAGCATCATTTAGATAAAAATCGTAAAAAGTGCCATAGATCTTTATAAAACTTAATTTGTTGTTTAGATTGAACATGCAATTAGCAAATATCTTTTAAGACATCATTTTAACAGTTTATAAAGTGTTTTCATCCACAGATTCTTGGATCTAAAGAGTGTTTCGATTAAAAACGTTTTTGACCGTAAAAAGTCATAGATTTATGAAAAATCATATTTTCAACCGTTAGATCTTACATGCAATTGATTATTTGTGTAAGAATAGTAAAAATAAAGAGATCTACCGAAGGAAAAGCTTGGATGATGAGTTTTGGTCGGATTTGAGCTTCAAAAATCTTTACAACGGTGGTCCTTTTTCGAAATAACAACACCCCCTTGCTTCTCTTGATAAAAGGAACGATTTGTATGGATTGAAAATGGATTTTAATGGCTGGAATGTTTCTGGAAATGGTGTTTGCTAGAGAGAAAATAGAGAGAAAGGACTAGGTGTAATGTGTGTGTTCTTGGGTTTGTAAAAGAGTAAATGAAAATGAAATGACAAAATGGGGTATAGGGGGTTTGGGGACTGTTAAATGTCAGTAATGGGAGTAAAGGGACGTTTGTGATTGGTCAAATTGGGTGGTGGAGGTGTAAAAACGAGGCAGGGACTAAAATTGTAATTTTTTTGAATTTCTGGCGCGAGGTGCTGCGCACCACAGCACTAGGTGCTGTGCACCGGGGCATTTTCAGCCTTTTCAAAATTTTCGTTTTTACGTTTTTTTTTTTGTTTCGTTGGACCTTTTCGTTAATTAAAAGTTCTAAACTATGATTTGTTATGAACTTAGGAAAGTTCAATAGGTGTTTTCTTGGTATTAGGACTTATAATTTGATTCCGAAAGTTATTCCGACACTGGTTCCGACAAAGTATAGACTCAACAGTTACGAACTAGGATAAAGCGAACGCGATAAAAGAGTAACTAACGTTTCGAACTGATTTAATTAATTTGAACAAGTACCTGGATTTTGACGGTTGTCACAGAGTTAAAGTCTTTACTCAATGACTTTCTAAGTTTTAAGTCGGGTGATGAACTTTGTTCACCCGACCTATTTACTTAGACCAAAATACAACTCTGCTGTAGTTTTGAAGCTTCAACCATCACCAAAATCATACTCCAACATTTATGCAATTCTGATATCATGTTTGATGTTACTAAACATTAGTATCTCAAAGGTTAGTATGTGATGTTGTTTCTATTTAAGTATTTGTCATCCGAAATTGTTAGGAATGTGATTAATTAAACTCTTTCATATTCCGGTCTGCTATATTAATACATATATAGCGGTTCGGTCTGCTTAAATTTTTCTATCTTAGTTTAGTGGTTCTGTCTGCTTAACTTTTTCTTAGTTCAGTTATGAAGCGTTATTTACACGACCCTACTTATTGGAGAGGCGATCATGGTTCTTGATTTGATTTTGACCCATCTCAACCCTTTTATTGCATTGGTTTACTACTATTCCAAACTTCATCGTATCGATATTTCATTAATTTTCAAGGTATGAAATGAATTCGGCAAAGTTGGATAATCTGAGATTAAAAAGTTATCAGTATTTCTATGCGCGCGCGATGTTTTAGGCCCTCAAACTTGTTCTTGGCAATGTGGAATGACATGGTTTCATCTTGAGCAACTTCTTTTTAGAGTTGTATCATTTATCGAATCGCATAATGAAATGAGTATTAATTTTTCGTTTTTCCATCTAACTCCAACTTTTATTTCTTATTCTCGAGAACTTTTACATCGATGTCTCTCAAACATGATTTGGAGTCCAGAATCCAATAGAGTATATTCGGTCTCCCAAGGAGTGTAAATTTTGTAGTCTTCACAAGCCGCTCCCCTTCATCGTATAGATTCTTATGGAACAACAAAAATTCTATCAAAGGTCTCTAGCTTTCGTTGGCATTCTATTCAAGATATGGTAATGCGGTTAAGAAAATACTTAGGCAAAGAGGAGTGATCTATACATGTCTAAAAGAAAAGTGTTTACGGTTTGTCGAAGAGTCGAGTCCCATAAATCATTTTTTGCTTCATTGTAATCGTTCATCTTTTGCTTCTTCGGCATAATTTTTAAACTAATTTTATAAGGGCATCAAATATCAAGAAACTCTTAAAATTTCTATTAATTTGTCATGTCATGTCGTATTAACAACTTTTAAATCTTTTGTTATATTTACTGTAGGTATTTGAATAGTGTCGAATAAATATGTGACTGTAAATGTGTGAGACTACGGGAGATCACACATCGACATTTAGACACGACTATTAGTTTAATGTATTTAGTAAATATTACTTAATGGGTTAAGTGTAATGTTTATTAAATGGAGGGTTTATTATGTAAATAAGGAGGTTTCCTTATTGTAATATAACTCAAACTCTAAGATTTGAAAACCTATAAATAAAAGATAAACCCTAAACCCTAATGACTTCAAATCAAAAAAAGTCGACTAAAGGTTTTGAAACCTTTAGCCGATCGGTTTATTTCAAAAAAGGGTTTCTTTTGTCTTTTTGGTTTTTGTAATAAAGAGTTGCTGCTAAGACAATTGTTGTATAAAGCTTAAACAAGTACTAGCGTACTGGTTTGTTGATAAAGAGGGTGTCGCGTACGCAATTGTGGTAAAAAACTTACGTTAGGTTTTCATTATTTCGCTTGCTCAATAAGGTACACAATTACTATCCGATTTATTATTTACTATGTGATCCTAATTTCCGTTGCATGTAATTATTTGATAATTTGACTCGAGGTCTATATCTATAGTGGTATCAGCCATAACATAGTATTTTTATTTTGGATAATGATAAAACATCAAAAAAAATTTGTGTGTGTGTGTGTGTGTGTGTGTGTGTGGGGGGGGGGGGGGGGGGGGGGGGGGGAGTTGAGTTTGGATTTATATTGCGATTAAAAGTGTTTAGAAAAATGTTTTTTTTTATTAAAAGTTAATTAAACCTTAAACCTTAAATGCAAATTTTGATGTTTTATTAAATGTGTGCCATATTTATTTTTTTATGAAAATTATGGTTATTAAGTTACATGCATAACTTAATAAACATAATTAGATATTATGATATTGTAAAAAGTAAATTGCATTTATTGACATATAATAATTGTTATTTGATATCTGCGACCCTAATGATATTTGATATAAAATTGTTATTTGTAGTTTATTTGATAAATTGAATTGAACACATATTGAATAACTTACGCAATCCATATTTAACTTATTTGAACGGATGCATGTGGTCCGTTTCCTTTTGAAACGGGAGTTATTCAATATGTGGACAATGACCATAGAGACTATTTTATTTATGGAGTTATTCAACGGTAGTTTAATTCTAATATTCATATTAATGATTATAGTCAATTGTTTTGAAACTAATAAAAATTAATATGACTAAAGAATTATGAAACAAATTTTTAATTCATTTTGACACTTTTATACGTTCTACGAAGGTTGGGTTTATACCATAATTTTTTCCTTCGATGGAACGTATTAAATTACAAAATTCATTAAAAATAAAACCTTTAAAAGCGTGTGATTGGTAATTCGTAATTAAATGTACATCCTTAGTGTATAAATTTCCAACTAGGCTCACCTACATAAAGTACGATGTCTAGGAAAGTTTGCGGTGGTATTATACCCCTAATGAGGTCAGGTTTTAAGTGATGCCTTGTCGTCCCCTACCCTCACTCACTTTTCTGGTCGTACCGGTTGTAGAGCTACCGAAAGGGTTTTTATGATGACGATGTTACGTTTAGTTATAATATACACTTGGTGTATAGGAATTAGACAATCATAAAAACACGTTTAAAACTACAAAAATGTTTATATGAAAAACAATAATTATGAGACGAAGTTGTATGCATGCCTCTTCGTACATAAATTTTGACACCCACGGAATTAAGTCATATTGCTATCCATATTGCTTAGACAACTTGTACTTGCTCGTCACTCTACGTGAGACGTAGGTGAAGGGTATCCAAGGTGGATTACCACTCGTAGTGAGACTGCGGTGGACTATCTACAGTCTTCAATTGGATGACTTAAATCGGGTTATGCAGTGAGACTGTAAACGCCAATAGCGATAAGATGCGACGAAACATGATGATGTCTCAATCACCATATTGATGCTTGATCGAGTCATGACATTTAGTCCCATAATCTAGGAATTGCATCGGTTAATTACTGAACGTCACTTACCTTTTGAGTATCACTTAGTTCCTAGCAGATCAACTGATGGAACGGTGATATGTCATTTGGGTCCTAGTCTTAACGGAAAGTAAACCATGGGTTTTACAATTTCGTTAAGAAATAATTAATGTCGAAGGTACTAATCAGAACTTTCTTCTGTTTTGTAGAAATGGCACAAAAATCCGCTTCTAAAGAGATTTTAGATGAAACCAAAACAGCATTAAGAGGAAACTTGCTTTCTGGACCAAACTTTAACGACTGGTTTCGATCACTGAGGATTGTCCTAAGACTGATGGAAAGGCTTGAAGTCGTTTCAACACCTATGATCCTTGAGCCAGCTGAAAATACTTCTGAATCTGAAAAAGATAGTTATAAGGAAACTTATAAGAAGCATGATGAAGTTGCTTGTCTCATGCTCAGCAGTATGACTCCTGAGCTGGTCAAACAATTTGAGGCGAAATGGTCGGATCATATGATCACTGAGCTGCGTGCATGGTATGAGAAACAAGCTGGCCTTGAGCTAAATGACTTGATTCGAGATGTACATGCATGTCATCATGTGGTTGGAACACCAGTGGGGAATCATGTTCTACACATGAAAAGCTTGTTTGATCGCTTGGACAGGATGAAATATGCTTATCATGACCCTGTAGCTGTGAGTATAATTCTCAATTCTCTTTCACCGGATTTTGAGGTATTTACTCGCGCCTACAATATGCAAGGCATGAATAAGAGCCTTAACGAACTCCATGCAATGTTGGTGGAATTCGAAAAGAGTATCTCCAAGCGTAAGGTGAATGACAACCAAATCCTTGCGATTGGTGGTGGTCAGGGCCAGAAAAGGAAAAAGCAACAGCCTAGTGCTAAACGAAATATTGCTAAAGCTGGTAAAAATAAACAAGTTGTTGTTTATTCTTCCAAGCCTAAGCAACCTCCTCCAGCCAAAAAGGAAAGGGTCTCTAAAGATGACGGGTGTCACCATTGTGGTGTGAAAGGACACTGGAAAAGGAATTGTCCTAAGTATCTCGCCGAGGTGATAAATAAGAAGAACGGCTTGGCCGAATCTTCAGGTATTTTCACTATCGAGTTATTTTCTTTTGCTAAAAAAAATACTTGGGTTTATGACACTGGCTGTGGAACTCATATTTGAAACTCCTTACAGGGGTTTAGAGCAAAAAAGAAACTGAAGAATGGATCCTTGTACGTGTACGTCGGTAAAGGCATACGTGTAATAGTGGAAGCCATTGGAAGTTTTGACTTACAATTACCTTCGGGAATAATTATTGTGTTAGACAATTGTCATTATGTTCCTTCAATAGTTAGGGGAATTGTGTCAGTTTCTGTATTACAAGATTGTGGTTATGACAATAAATTTACGAATTTTGGTATTTCAGTTTCCAAGTCTAATATGCATTTTTTAATTGTATTAATTAATGGTATATTTGAAATTGATATGCATGATCGTCTCTCTTACAAATAACTTTGTTTTTTATGTAAGCACTAAATGAGCTAAGTCTAACTTAGACCCATCCTACCTATGGCATTGTCGTCTTTCACACATAGGCAAACACCGAATCGAAAGACTTCAACGTGAAGGACTTTTGAAATCAAGTGATGATTTATTTGATAGGTGTGAGTCTTGTGTATCGGGAAAAATGGCAAGGGAACCCTTCTCGCATGAGAACCAAAGGGAAATCGACCTACTAGGAATCGTACATAGTGATGTATGCGGTCCCTTTAGGCATATGTCTAGGAAAGGAGCTTACTACTTCGTAACATTTCCGGCTGATTTCAACCGTTATGGTTATGTTTACTTGCTTAAACATAAACATGAGGTGTTTGAAACATTCAAAGTGTTTCAAAACGAAGTAGAAAACCAACTCGGTAAAACCATCAAGATTCTCCGATCGGATCGTGGTGGTGAATACTTAAGCTTAGAGTTTAAGGATCATCTCAAAGCACGTGGAATTGTCCAACAACTTACTCCTCCCTATACTCCACAGCACAATGGTGTATCGGAGAGGAGAAATCGAACCTTGCTAGACATGGTACGATCAATGATGAACCTTACAACTTTACCATTATCTTTTTAGGATTACGCCTTAGAGTCTGCTGTACTCATTCTCAACATGGTTCCAACCAAGAAGGTAGATAAGACACTATATGAAATATGGCATGGGCAAGCCCCTAATATGTCTTACTTAAAGGTCTGGGGATGTGAGGCATTCGTTAAACGCGATTCGCCTGAAAAACTCGAGCAAAGATCTGTTAAGTGTATCTTCGTAGGATACCCAAAGGAAACGATGGGTTACTACTTCTATAGCCCTTCCGAGAATACTGTGAAAATTGCTCGGTATGCTGATTTTTTTGAAACACGGCTTATCGCTCAAGGAAACAGTGGGAGGGTTGTAGAACTTGACAAGGTTCAAGAGGAAGATACATCACCTTCTGCTCACACTGGTGATCAACAATTTGGGGGGGATAGAATTGAGACTCATGATGTGCCTCAATCTAATCCTCAAGTTGCGATTGAGCTTCATGACATGACTCAGTCTCAAAATCAAATTGATGATGCTCCAATTCGTAGGTCCGAAAGGACAATACGTGTCCCTCAAAAACTAAACCTAAATGTAGCTTTAGATAATTAGGATCATGTATCAGGGGATCTTAATGAACCTCGAAACTTGAAAGCTACATTATCAGGGCCTGACGCTGAAAAATGGCTTCAAGCTGCGAATGTGGAGATGCAGTCCATGAAAGACAACGACGTTTGGGATTTGGTGGATCGTCCTCCAAATACCAAAACGGTGGATTGTAAATGGCTCTTTAAGATAAAGACCGACATGGACGGCTATATACACGTCTATAAATCTCGTCTCGTGGCAAAAGGCTTTACTAAAGTCTATGGCATAGATTATGAGGAAACCTTTTCCCCATTGGCAGACATTAGGGCTATTAGAATTCTCTTAGCCATAGCAGCATTATATGACTATGAGATATGGCAAATGGATGTCAATACATCCTTTCTGATTGGTCATCTAGACGAAGATGTCTATATGAATCAGCTAGAAGGTTTTATTGATCCATCACATCCCAACAAAGTGTGCAAGCTAAAAAGGTTCATTTATGGACTTAAGCAAGCATCACGAAGTTGGAATAAAAGATTTGATGAAGAAATCAAAAGGTTTGGTTTTGTTCATAATTTCGATGAGCCATGTATATATCAAAAATTCAGTGGGAATAATGTTCCTATCTTAGTCTTATATGTAGATGACATATTGTTAATGGGAAACAGTATTCCAATGCTTGAAGATGTTAAATCTCATCTTGGAAAATGTTTTGCCATAAAAGACTTAGGTGAGGCAGCATTTATATTAGGAATCAAGATCTCGAGAGATAGATCTAAGCGGTTAATTGAGTTAAGTCAAAAGGCTTACATTGATAAAATACTAAAGAAATTTAGTATGGAAAATTCCAAGCGTGGAAATTTACCAATGCAAGATGGACTTAAACTCAGCATCAAGGACAGTGCTTCTACACCTGATGAGGTAGAGCGTATGCAAAGGATACCTTATGCTTCAGCAATAGGGTCTATTATGTATGCGGTAAGATTCACTAGACCTGATGTGGCTTTTGCCCAAAATATAGTAAGTAGGTTTCAACAGAATCCAGGTGAAAGACACTGGATTGCTGTAAACAACATATTAAAGTACCTTAGGGCTACTAAAGATATGGTTCTGCTGACACTGGATTGATGTAAACAACATATTAAAGTACCTTAGGGCTACTAAAGATATGGTTCTGGTGTATGGTGGAAATCCTAAGGCTGAGTTAAAAGTTAATGGTTATTGTGATGCCGGATTTCAGATTGACCATGATGACACCAAATCTCAAACTGGATATGTGTTCACCATTAATGGGGGAGCAGTAGTATGGAAGAGCAAGAAGCAATCCACTACAACCATGTCTGCAACAGAATCTGAGTTCATAGCAGCTGCAGAAGCTGCAATAGAAGCTGTTTGGATCCGGAAATATTTCTGGACTTGGTGTTGTTCTCACAGCCAAGTCTCTTTTGGATATATATTGCGAAAACACTGGTGCAATAATCATAGCCAATGAACACGGGGTTCAGAAGGGAGCTAGACACTTTCAGAGGAAATTTCACTATATTCGTGAACAAGTCGAACAAGGTGAAATTCGAGTGCTCAAAGTTCACACGGATGATAACTTAGCAGATCCTTTTACAAAGGCATTGGCAAAGGCGAAGTTAACTCACTTAGCTGAGGGGATAGGACTTCGTTTATCTAGTAATCACATGTAAATCCGTGGATTTAGTATTTCGATATATGGATGTAATAAACGAATTTATTTATGAATGAAATAATATTTGTAATATTTTGTTTTCTATTATAATATTTGTATCCTATTTTTCATGTTTTATCCTTGAATAATATTGTGTAATATCATTCTAAATATCCGTTGTCAATTGATCATATGGGAATATGATTGAATTAAGGCAATATCTGAGCGTTTAGTCGGCTTGGCTCACTAACTCACATGGTATCCATTATGATGCATACTGGATTATTCCACATGAATTATTACTTATGGATCCTTGTCATTAAGTATAATTCATAAGGTTTAATTATCCTTAGACTTGAGATACAAGTTGCTACTCATGTACGTAGTGCATTATTTGATCATAGTCAATACTATTCCTGGATAAGGGTAGCAAAAAGGCTATTTTTGCTAATGTTGCGAAATACGATGACTACCAGTTGTATTCAAGATAGGATTTGTTCCTTTAGTGAAAACTGAAGTTAGATACTTATTGGGCCACTCATGAATACTTAAGATGTTTGTCTGGCCGGACCCAAATAAATCTAGATGTGTCTCGATTATATTTGGTAATCTTTAAGTGATTCGCGAAATGAGAAACAGTAGTTAAAATGAATGATTTTGGTCCATCTATATATTTTAACTAGAGTATCTGTAACAAAGGGATATGAACCGATTATAGACTCACAATGACTTTGGAGAAACTTCACTCGTGCATTTATGGGAGCATTGATATGTTGCTAGACATTAATCAATGTTATCATGTTTATTTGAACTTATTCAAAAGTGGGAGTTGTAGGTATTTGAATAGTGTCGAATAAATATGTGACTGTAAATGTGTGAGACTACGGGAGATCACACATCGACATTTAGACACGACTATTAGTTTAATGTATTTAGTAAATATTACTTAATGGGTTAAGTGTAATGTTTATTAAATGGAGGGTTTATTATGTAAATAAGGAGGTTTTCTTATTGTAATACAACTCAAACTCTAATATTTGAAAACCTATAAATAAAAGATAAACCCTAAACCCTAATCACTTCAAATCAAAAAAAGTCGACTAAAGGTTTTGAAACCTTTAGCCGATCGGTTTATTTAAAAAAAAAGGGTTTCTTTTTGGTTTTTGTAATAAAGAGTTGTTGCTAAGACAATTGTTGTATAAAGCTTAAACAAGTACTAGCATACTGGTCTGTCGATAAAGAGGGTGTCGCGTACGCAACCGTGGTACAAACCTTACGTTAGGTTTTCATTATTTCGCTTGCTCAATAAGGTACACAATTACTATCCGATTTATTATTTACTATGTGATCCTAATTCCTGCTGCATGTAATTATTTGATAATTTGACTCGAGGTCTATACCTATATTTACAAATCTATTCTTATTAATGAGAAGCGGCCAATATGCGGAATACCCTAACTCTCTTCTTGTGATAACCTGTCAGGAGAATATGCACTTCCAAAACAAAAACAAAAATCCAGCAAGTAATTAAATAAAAAATCAAACAAGACACCAAGATTTTTAACGTGGAAAACCTTCTCAAGGTGAGAAGTAAAAACCACATGACCAAGTCCAGGAACCAATCCACTAGCACCAAAATCAGAGAATACACGAGAGTTATTTTCTAGTACAAACTAGATACAAATCACCAACAATTAATCAAGAATAAACAACCCTTGATTCAATTTAAACAAGAACAATTGCTTGATAAAATTCACTGAAAACAGCAGAAACTTCGAACACCTACCGAACTGTGTAGACACCTCCAATGACAATCTCCACCGTCCAGATTGAAGATCTATGTGTTATGAAGCTACAGCCAATATTTCACGAAGATCCGACGGTTAACGAATTCGCATTGGCGATTCTCCCAAGACTGCGTAAATCTGTCCAAAGCTGAGTAAACCCTAAGAAACCTCCTCTTTCTCCCAGTTGTGCCTCTTTTCTCTCTAAACTCAAAAAACGTTTACACCCATAAAACCTTATTTATTGAGTATGTTATAGTAGGCTTAACCAACCTGGTCCAATGTCCAACAAGTCTATATAACCGATAAAAGAAAGAAAAAAACCCGACACTTAGTAGTCTTATAAACCTTTCAGAAGTGCGTAAATGAGTATTATTTTCAAAATTCGTCGTCTTCAATGAGATCCTTCGTATAAAATCCAAGTCGACAAACTTTAACTTAGTAAATTTATTCATTTTTTCCTTCTTTTTGTATTCTTAACAATGTAAGAAACATAAATTTATTTAAATAGTAGTAGTAACTGGCAATAGATATTTAGTAATATATCGGCCCATACTCCTTTATTGAAAATTGAAATACTTCATGGGCTGTGATGCAGTTCCCCATAAACCCATTTATTGAATATCTAACCTAAGAATTGACAATATTTATTTATAAGGATTTTGTTAACATAACATCGGGGATTTTGCTAACATAGTCTTTGGGGCTATGGATAATATGAAAATTAACTGCATAGATATATTGTATCATACTAAAAAAAAATTTATGTTCCAAAAACAGTCAACCAAAAATAGAGGGACTATGTTTTATTGATTGAACCATAATCATTTAACCGTTGTTGAACATAACCCCAAATGATATGTTTAGCATTTTTCTTTTTTGTTCTAAGTGAAAATTTGAATAGCAAATTAGGTAAGTTGTAAAGGATTTAAATGAAATTTAGCAATTAATTAACTGAAATCTCTTGCTTAGGAAAAATCCGAATTTATAAGAGCACAAGGTGTGGAATCGTTGTGGGCTTATTATCCATCCCACAACGAGCTGATGATCTCGTTATCACATCGAGAGGCCTCGTTGTGGGAGCTCGTTGTGATGTTCGTTCTCCGGCTAACAAGCCGTTGTTGATTCGGTTGGGGTTTTTTTTTGTTTTTTTTCTTCTTTTTCCTTTCCAAAGGTTTAAACAATAATAAAACAGAATTTTAAGAAGATGATGAATATTAAGAAGATGATGAATTTTTATTTAAGGAGAATAAAATTCTAACCCTTTTTTTTTTTTTTTCCAGGTAATGAAGAATATATGATTTTTACTTTTAACTTCTTTTTTTTCTTTTCTTATTTGTAATTTTACCCTCATTTTTATTTGTATATTTATAACTTTTTTGTGTTTATATTATTTACCCTAAAGTTTTTGTATTTATAATTTCGATTTATTTACAATTTTTTCTAAGATTAGTTTTTATTTTAAAACATACGTATTAGGTTTTAATTTAATATAATGTTTTTAATTTAATAAAATGATTTTTTAATTTAATATAAATATTAAAACAAGGAAAACGAAAAAAAAAAAAAAAAAAAAACTGGGTCGCACATCTTCCACAACTCTCATTATCATTCCACCAAAAAAATTCACAACTCTGATTATGGATGTCACGTCAGCTAAAAATCTCACAATCATCCATAACACTGATTATCACTATGTGTGCTATAAGTATAATTGAATGACAAGTGTGTCAATGTAACAGACTTTTTTTATTAGTAGTATAGATAATGTCAAATTTACTTTTAATGACCTAAATTTGTTGGTAAATAGCAACATATCAACAAATTTTTTGGTTGCAAACTAAAATCTCAATTTTACAAAATCCCGATGCTATAATCATCGATAAATCATGCGTAGTAATTTTTATCTAACTTTATAGTTTTGTGTATAGAATAACCAACTCCATGACCCTGTGAGTTGTGCACATTACTAATATCATGTTTACATCATATCTTGTTGACTAAAGAGGTCAAAACTATTTTAATGTAACAAACTTTGATGCTTTGAGCCTTTGATGGGTCACACGATTGAGTAAGGAGTCGATTAGTGGACTTGTAAGCATATCTTTATGTTATATTTTATTTACAAATGATTAATGTATTCAATATTACTACTAAACTTAATTGTGAGGTTGTGTCGTGTAACTTCGACATTTGACAAATGTTTAACACGTTACCTTTTTATCTACTTTTTTTAAAATATGACGAAGGGAGTATATGTTATATCTATTTGTTGGAGATTATTACTAAACCTTTCCTTTGTGTGTTGTACACATTTTTAATATCATATCATGTTGACTACAAATCTAGTTAATGACTACGAAAATAGATGAAAGATGAGATAATGAGGCAGGTTAACCCGACCAATCTAGTTAACGACTCTTTTATACTTTTTTTACCCATCCAACGTAACATACATCGGCTCCGGTCCGGTGTTAATCAAACTCATAATGTTTTCTTTCTAATAAACAAAAAAATTCTAAATAAACTTTGTGTTTCATCACCATGTGTCGGTAGACATATGTTATACATATCCTTTTAGTTGTTGCTAATGAATAGTAATTGACTATTTATGTTGTTCAAACCTACCAACCTTTTGTAAGTTGTCGACATTTTATTTTAATTAGTCTCGTATAGAAATCATCTCTTGTTGACTATGAATAAATCAGTTAGCTATCTATCTATCATTACTCCAAGTCTCGTAGACCTTTTTTTTGTTCCTTTTCTTAACCTTTTCCATCCATAATATTTTTCAATTAGAAAGATAAAATAAGAAGATACCCTTCTATTCTACAAAAAATAATAATTGTTAGATGTGTTAATTATATAAAAAAAACAACTTATTTATTTATTTATTTATTTATGTTTAGGTGTTTACTTATTTTTGGTCGTTTTGAGAATAAAATTTGATTCTAAGTTAACTTTTAGACAGTTTGTTGGCTGTATATTTCGAATCATCAATGAAATTAAATTTTAATGTTAACTAAGGTTTTGTTGTCACGGAACATTATTTTGTCGAAAAAGTAAAAAATATGAAATATTAATAGTTTTTGACACTTTTTAAATGACGGAGAGCGATAACGGGTTGCCTTATAGAAAGATATGTTTTTAAAATTTGTTAATTTTTTTAGCAACATGTTTCAAGACAATAAAATATGTTCAAATAGCCAAATAAATAATATTAGAATTTGATTTTATGGACGATTTAAAGAATCAGACCAACAAACTACCTAAAAGTTTATTCATAGCCAACTTTTATTTATCAAATTGGACAAAAATAAGTAAACACCGCTAATAGAGACAATTATAAAAGTGAGTTGTATTTTCTGGAATTAATTCTTATTAAATGCTATATTTGTTTATATTTATTTATATTCTAAATTAAATAAATAAAAATTAAATTGGATAAATATTAATGGTATGAGTTGCATGTATGTGATTTGATTAAGTGTCTAAGTGTATTTGAATCGAACATGAATTATATTGTTTTTGTCTTCTCAATTTTTTTTTTATTTTTTTCAAACAAAAAGCCAAAACCTATTAATTTTATTTATAATAGGAGTCACTCCTCAAAATTGAGGTATGTTTTCGTGAAATAAAAATGCACGGATTACAAAATATACTAAAATACCAAACGAGCAAAATAAGAAAAACATACAAAACGTAAAATTTTAACCCTAATTGCTCACGGAGAGTTGATAGTATATCAAAGAAAATCCATGAACCATTGGCTCTTGCAGCAAGTTGACACAAATCTAATACCTTACACATCACTTGAAGGACAACCACATTCAAGAATATCACCTTAATAATGTAGAGGGGGATTTTGCATTAGTGAATCGGACAAATGTTGAACTCTATTGAATAAAAGGTTTTCAAGATGCCATTGAAAATCACTAACGAACCAAATCATTCTTCTTTTCAAAATCAAGATCTGATTGCAAGAGACTTTTGTGCAACGTGAAAGAGATTGTCGGATCCCAAACCTTAAATTTATAGACCATCTTTTGCAGAGAGTTACCAAGAAAGATGTTTTTGTCTTCTTATGAAAATGACAGTTTTTAGATATATGTAACGTCTTATCAATTATTTAAGTCAAGTTCATGTAAGACAGTTCTACCAAAAGCGAGCTATCGATATCGATAAAATTTCCATTTTATTACTTAAGTTGATAAAGAAAATGATTTATGATCTTGTCAAATCCTTGAGCTTGTGTCATTATATATGTGACTCAACTTTTAAAGGTTATGAGCATACACACATATTCAAGTTCAAATAACAAATAGTCCTTTAAAAAGGTTATGTATAATGGTAAACTTGTCTTGTTGTTAAATGATCATTATAAGAAGATAAGACTTGGTAATATTATCATAAACTACTTGGAAGTTTACTAACTAAATAAAACATAAAACATAATTAATAAATAAGTCCCAACAATCAAGATAATTGATAACGACGTTTACGGACCCAAAGTGTTCTATTTGGTACGATATTAACACGTTACGTTTTTATCTACTTTTTTTTAAATACGACGAAGGGAATATATGTTATATCTATTTATTGGAGATTATTGCTAAACCTTTCCTTTGTGTGTTGCACACATTTTTAATCTCATGTTGATATCATATCATGTTGACTACAAATCGAGTTAATGACTACAAAAATAGACGAAAGATGAGATAATGAGGCAGGTTAGCCCGACCAATCTAGTTAACGACTCTTTTATACTTTTTTGACCCATCCAACGTAACATAAATCGGATCCGGCGTTAATCAAACTCATAATATTTTCTTTCTAATAAACAAAAAAATTCTAAATAAACTTTGTGTTTCATCACCGTGTGTCGGTAGATATATGTTATACATATCTTTGTTTTTTTTTTTTTTTGAACGGCTATGTTAATGATTCGGGGCCACAGTGACATCCAATTGGGCAGTATGCAACCCACGAATCTTACACCAAAGTTAGTTATCTCCTAATATTCAGCAAATGAGTAAACCTAATACAAGACTCGTTATTGAATTGAAGATAAACCATGATTGTTGCATTAAATGTATAGATATGTAATGAATAGTAATTGACTATTTATGTTGTTCAAACCTACCAACCTTTTGTAAGTTGTCGACATTTTATTTTAATTAGTCTCGTATAGAAATCATCTCTTGTTGACTATCTCCAAGTCTCCAACCAATACTTGCTTGGCACATTGGTTGGTCCTAGCTAGATCTTTTTTTGTTCCTTTTCTTAACCTTTTCCATCCATAATATTTTTCAATTAAAAAGAATAAAATAAGAAGATACCCTTCTATTCTACAAAAATAATAATTATTAGATGTGTTAATTATATAAAGAAAACAACTTATTTTTTTAATTTTTATGTTTAGGTGTTTACTTATTTTTAGTTGATTTGAGAAATAAAATTTGATTCTAACTTAACTTTTAGATAGTTTGTTGGTTGTATATTTCGAATCATCAATGAAATTAAATTTTAATGTTAACTAAGGTTTTGTTATCACGGAACATGATTTTGTCGAAAAAGTAAAAAATATAAAATATTAATAGTTTGTTTGGACACTTTTTAGATAACGGAAAGCGATAACGGATTCCCTTATAAAAAGATATGTTTTTAAGTTTTGTTAATTTTTTTAGCAACACTATGTTTCAAGATAACAAAATATGTTCAAATAGCCGAATAAATGATATTAAATTTTGATTTTCTAGACGATTTAAAGAATCCGACCAACAAACTACCTAAATATTTATTCATAGCCAACTTTTATTTATCAAATCGAACAAAAAAAATAAACACTGCTAATAGAGACAATTATAAAAATGATTTGTATTTTCTGTAATTAATTCTTATTAAATGGTATATTTGTTACTATTTATTTATATTCTAAATTAAAATAAATAAAAACTATATTGGATAAATATTTTTTTTTTTTTGAACCGGCAAATATATTAAAACAAAACCCGACTAGCAAGGAGCTAGGAGACGGGAAAAATACAACCAAACATTACATACAAGTGAATGGAGAGGACAACCAACTAGACCATACAAGGTTAGCAACACCACCCCAAATTGGATAAATATTAATAGTATGAGTTTCATGTATGTGATTTGATTAAGTGTGTAAATGTATTTGAATCGAACTTGAATTATTTGTTTTTGTCTTCTTATTTTGTTTTTTTTTTTTGAACAAGAAGCAAAAGTCTATTAGTTTTATTTATAATAGGAATCACTCCTCAAAATTGAGGTATATTTTTGAGAAAATAAAAATCAATGGATTACAAAATATACTAAAATACCAAACGAGCAAAATAAGTAAAACATAAAAAACGTAAAATTTTAACCCTAATTGCTCGCAAAGAGTTGATAGTATATCAAAGAAAATCCATGAACCATTGACTTTTGCAGCAAGTTGGCAGAAATCTAATACATTACACATCACTTGAAGGACAACCACGCTCAAAAATATCACCTCAATAATGCACGGGGGATTTTGCATTAATGAACCGGACAAATGTTGAACTCTGTTGAAGGAAAGGTTTTCAAGATGCCATTGAAAATCATTAATGAACCAAATCCTTCTTCTTTTCAAAATTCAGATCTTATTGTAAGAGACTTTTGTGCAACGTGACTCGTAAAATTGTTGGATCAAAAAAGTGATTCTCGGAGTAGCTCATCTTTTCCAAATATTTAGCAAGAAAGATATTTTTGTCTCCTTATGGAAATGACAATTTTTAGATATACACAACGTCTTATCAATTATTAAGTCAAATATCTGTCAAGTTCATGTAAAACGGTTCTACCAAAAGCGAGTTATTGATATCAATAAACTCTCCATTTTATTACTTAGATTGATAAAGAAAATGATTTATGATCTTGTCAAATCCTTGAGCTTGTGTCATTATATATGTGACTCAACTTTTAAAGGTTATGAGCATACACACATATTCAAGTTCAAATAACAAATAGTCCTTTAAAAAGGTTATGTATAATGGTAAACTTGTCTTGTTGTTAAATGATCATTATAAGAAGATAAGACTTGGTAATATTATCATAAACTACTTCGAAGTTTACCAACTAAATAAAACATAAAACATAATTAGCAAATAAGTCCCGACAATCAAGATAATTGATAACGACATTTGGTACGATATTGACAAAATGGCCCTGACGTTATGCTTTTATAAACAAATTACAAAATGAATTTAATAAATTGTGAGTAAACTTTTTCTTATATTTTAGAGACCGTTATTGTTAAATATATATTTTTAGATAAATGATTCATTTTAAATCGTTAATGTCTTCAATAAAAACGTAACTAAATTTAGACTTCAAACCTTTTATTTTTGATAAACGTTTAATTCTAGTTTTAAGGGTTATATTAGATAACATTATCTATACGGATTTTCCTTTTCAAATAGAAGTAGTTTTGATATTTAACAAGATTTATAGAATGTTAAAATTAATCTTTTCAAAAAGATGCACATTTTAAAAAATGGTTCCGCATAACTAATACAGAAAAATATACAATATCCAAAACCTATCCACTCTAAAAGTCGGAACAAAATGACAACGGAAAAACAGGACCATAGACCAAACATTTTTTTTAATTTTCTTTTTATCATTTTAATACACACAAAGATATAACAAAAATAATAATAAAAATAATAGATAATAAACTAATAAAACTTAACCAAACTCTTATTTCTTCGTCAATAAGTCTAAGCATATGCACCCATTACTTAATATAACATAGTTGCCTTCTTTCTTGTCAAAGCTTTTTCAACCCTTAAGGAACAACCAATCACATGATAGCACATGCAGCTGGATTTTCGTCACTAAAGGCGGTAGTGTACCGAACCTCAGTGGAGCTTGCCCGCGCTAGCTGGTTATATGGGTCTTCAGCGTACCTCACATAACCAGCTGGCGCCTTTTTGTCATATACACCTTGTGCATAAGGGTGTGCCACAATATCATATGGCACATAAGGCCAAAGCTCGACCTTCTTTCCAGTTCGAAAAGCCACACGCGACAAAACTTTGTTTGGCTCAACGTATCCAACAACAGTTAGCTTGTGTTGCTTCCTTTCGATAGTTACAGATGTCACACCTTTCATCCCTTCCACCGATCTCCTAACTTTCCTCTCGCATCCATCACAATCGATCTTCACTTTGATCTCCACGGTCTATCAAAACAAACAAAACAGGATAATTAGATACTAGTATGAACTTACTTTTTTAAATGTTGTTACATGTGAATATGTTTGAATTTATTAGGTGAACGGTCCTAGTTAACAGCGGATAACAAGGGACTGTTGAAATATTATGTAATACTAAGGGTGTAATCGAGACGAGTCGAGTCAAGTATTGCCAAGTTCAAGCTCGACTCGATTACTAAAACTCGGGCTCGAAACTCGACTGAGCTTTAATTTTCAGGCTCGAACTCGACTCGAGCTCGATTGGTTATACAATTCAAGCTCGAGTTCGGTAAATATTCGTTATATAAATTCAACTTGACTCGCTTTATATACATAATAATTTATATAGTATGTATTTAAAAGGGTAAAATTGTAATTTAACATCAGTTCGATAAGGCTCGCGAGCCTCACGAGCTGAGTATCTTTGAACTCAAACTCAACTCGAAAACTTACTCGAGTAACTCGAGAGCTCAAGTCGCTTAAAACGAATCGATTTCGAATAATTTACGAGTCGATCTCACGAGTTGTCTCCTCTCGTATAGATCCTAAACCTATGTAAGTACGTAGTACTATACCAAGACATAAGCCCCAACAAGATGTGGGTCCACATGGTGTCAACTCAAACATGTATCGTGGGACCTACTTATTTGATTCTTTTTTATAACTTTTCTAAAATAATTATCCATTGAATCTTATAGCAAGCATGTATACATTGTGTGTCATATATTTACTTTAAGCATCACAAAATATATCAACAACAAAAAATAAACGAGATTTGAATTCATATATCATATGATTAATGAGTAAACTCATATATCGTTAGACTGTTTATTTTTTATTTAAACAATATTAATAATTAAATTTCTTTAAAAGGTTTAGTTTCACGTGTCATATATATCCGTAATATGTTACAGATGCGTGATTCTTACAAGTGTAAAACTTTTATTTTTTTAAATCAACGTATTGAACGAGTATGTTATTATTTGCACTTACTGCCTTGTCACACAAAGAGAGTTTGTGAAAATATGACCAAGTCTCAAAAAGTTGTTATTTAAATATAACGTGTATATGCATGTATGTATCTAACTATTTATTATAATTTTTTTTAAAAGAAATGAAATATACCTGAAAAGGAACAATAAAAAGATATTTTAATTGCAATTATTGATGATAATCATTAATGACACATAATTATTAAATTATTAAAAAATTAGTTTAGTGCTGTTATGTGTAATATGAAGAAACTTTATTGAATAGGTACAAAAGTTAATCATCAGGGAGTTGAAAACAATAAATATATTTAAATTGAATAATTACTTAATTAGATTCTAATATCTATCATTCTTTGCATAAAAGAAATCCTATTTGTTTTAACATAAGATAAGATATTTTATCCTTAGAAAGTGAAAAAAAAAATAAAAAAATCTTTCTTCTAAAAATATCATAATAACATGTCAATTAACCATTAATTTAGTTTCGTTTATAATAGTAGCGATACAAAAAGTTAATCGAATGTTATCGAATGACGAGAAACATTTGTGAAAAACATTTTTGTTTATGAAACCCCCCAAAGTGTTAGCAACAAAACCGTATTAACACTTAAGAAATATTTGTTACTTTATATAACAAATAATTTAAAGTATTAGCAACACTAATCTTATCTGTAATTATAAGTTGGATCGTACCCGATAAATTACACACATAACGGGTGTTTGTATATATCATTTCACCTTTTATGTAAAAGTATTTTACAATTTTAAAACGTAACATGATAACAAATAGTGATATGTGTAAAGTTACAAAAAGCAGTCTTCGAGGAGTTGTCAAAGTAAAGTGGTAATTTGAAATTGGATAAAACTCACACCAAAGATGGAAGGTATCAAGTTCGAATCTTGTTGGAAACATTTACCGATTTAAAAAGTATTTATCGAAAGAAAAAAAAAAGTTAGAAAAAGCAATCCAGTTGTATAATATTCTTTATAGGTACAAAACATTATTTGTATTGTATCTAAATTTAAAATCCAAATGAATGAGAAAAAGCCAAAGAAAGATAGTAAACATCATTCCTTTAGCTAATTAGTCTCTCTCTATCATCCTCCTAAAAGGCAGACAACTATTATCACATTTACAATTAATACTGCACAACTTACAACTACTAAAATTTATTCTTTTAATTTCAAACCAACAGATCTGATTAGTACTCAAATTAAAGCAGATATATGCTTACAAATTTCAGATTCTAAATACCTAATCATATGTGTTTTTTTAATAACTCAAATAAATCCGACCTTATTTAGGAGGTGTTTGTTTGAGATTATATAAAGAGTTCATGGCTTATTGAATTTTTGAATCGGATTTTCTAGCTTATGTAACAATTTATGGGCTTATTACTGTTTATTCTGTCATAATACACAGTAATAAGCCTGTAAACGGTTATATAAGCCAGAAAATCCGAACTTATGAAACATAAGCCGACATGACAATAGGCCATAAGCCGCTTATGTAAGCCCAAACAAACACCCCTTAGTTAGGCTTATTTCAATAAACCCCTTTTTCGGGGGTTTCAGTTTTAAATCATAATAATCTCATAAGTTAGAAAATAAACCGAAACAAATAAACTCATAAACCAAAAATGATAACGGAATTAAGAAATACCTGCAATTGCTTGCGTTTTTTGTAGTGTCTGTTTCTACCACTTCGACAATCGAACATGTTTGAAAGGTGATCTAGAGCTCCCATGGCTGCCTTTCTAGATTCAGATATTTTCTTCTACTAATATCTCACTTTGGTTATTGTAATTATTTTATCTTTTTAAAGTTTACTTAATTATATGAAAATCAACCATTACTTGCTTCCCTACTTATAATAGAAATGTAGTTTCGTATTGGTCCCTATAGTAGGACCTTAAAGATTGAAAAAGTTAATATTCAGTCCTTTAAGTTTTAGTAATACGTCAAAGATAATCATTTTATTAAACTCAACAAACTATACACTCAACTTTTTTTAATTTGGTTGGTAAATTGTTATTATTTGTTTTAAGCTATCATAAATAAATCTTTTAGCATAAACAATAATTACCATCAATATTATTCGAAATTGTGGGGGGTAGTGGTTGGACAATCTTTTAAATCATGTTTTATAGCTTTTTCAAAACCGTAAATCAACCTTTTGTTGCTTCGATTATAGAACTTTCACTTTGGAATATAAAATCGGTGGGTATATCAAATAACGCTAAAATTACCCTAAATATACGTTAAATTAAAATTATTTTACGGTTCAGCGAGTTCTGTTGAACCATCTCAAGCCTTAGCAGCTCCGCCCCTGTCCAAAATAGTTTCAAGTAACTAATTCGTGTAGGAAATGTCCAAAAACAGTTTTCACAATGTTGTGATCAGTTTTGGTTAGATCGTTTGGTCAACGTATTCGTTGATTCGCACAACCATATGATGACAAAAACTAATCAAACAAGTCGTAAGTTAACCAAGTCGATCCCTAAGTTGTAGTTAAGTTGAAATGTATATGGTAACTATGCTAAAACAATGGTTGATACCTTTAGACCTAGCTAAGAGCCTGCGGCTGCTTTAAGTGTGTGCAACCCCTATCATTTTGAGTATGTTATATGAGTGCATCCTATAGGGGTGAACTCTGCAACTCCTAACGCGTTTTAGTTTCATTTTCTTAAGGTACACCAAAATAACTCACATTCCTTACCCATTTTAGTACAATTCCTTTCCATAAAACAAACACAAACTCAATAAATATACATAAACGAAAATATTATGAAGATCAAATTTTCATCTTAGTACGTTGCACGTTATATATATTTTGAGAATCAATGTATGTTTAAGAATTAAACTCTTCAACCAATATGAAAACGTGAAGAATAAACTAAAATGTTATGAATGTCGAATTTTATCTTAATACATTACACATACTATACATGAAGAGTGTATGCACAAAAGTTCCAGATTTGCTTTAAAAGCTAGTACTTTTAAATCATTACTAGTCATTTATCTACATCCATTTATAAATTTATACAAAACAAACTCCAAACTTTACATTCATATAAGTATTTGTTCATGACCGGTCTCAGAAATATCGAGGCCTCTTGCAAATTTAAAAATGAACTCCGATATAAATAAATTATTTTATATAGAGAACATCTTTTTCAAAAATAAATGTCGTCTAAGTTCACTTTTGTTGTGTCTTCTTTAAATTGTTAGACAAAAAATATATACAGATACCGGAAAAAATAGGTTCCTTCCTGTCTAGAGATAATGTGTGATTAACCTACACATGCTTCAGACTAACCCTCTAATTATTTTATCTTAGCACCAACTTCACTTCTTTGACAAGATTTTATATTTAGAAAATAGAATTCGGAATGCCACAACTAGCTCATCAGAGTACACAATATTATAAAGTTTTATAGGATTTTTAATCCTAATCCGATTTCATACTTATTTAACCAAGTGTTTTGCTAACCTGTTCGCCAAATGATCCGCGTTATAATATATTGAGACCGGACAAACTTTAAATCTATATGAAATCTACTTTAGTGAAAGAACTTATTATAATAATTAATTTAGGTAGAATAAATATCACTTGAACCATAGATCGGGCAATGAAAGATGAGATTTTAATAATTTAAGAGAGTTTGCAGTCATAATACCGAAACATTTGGTGTTATGGTCACGTTAGCATAACTCAATTCATAACATAACACCAAAAATACCCCAAACCATAACACCAAATTCTAGACTCGCATATTTATATTAAACTTTCTAAATAGTAGTTAAAAAAATATTAAAAAAAATCATAATGCGAGTTTTACACATAACCTATTTTACACCTACCTTCCCTTCCCTTCCATAAGGTAGGTGAAAGATTGGGAAATGACTAAAATACCCTCACGTGTTTTACACGTGAGGGAAAGCTAACGGTAGAAATTAACGGACGTCCAAATTAGGGACAAAATGAGTAATTAGTTTAAACAATGGGACGATCCATGCAACTTTTCAAAGTTAGGGACGAAATCCGTAATTGTATATAAACCTTAGGGACGAACGGTGTAATTTACTCATAAAAATAATAGTTATCCCCGTAGTGAAACTCGATAGAATAAGTGATATTATAAAGGATGAATGTTGATGTAAAATTATTAAAAAGAATTTTGTTGTAAATGGAATTAATTAAACTTTAGGATCAAAAACAAAATTAATTAAATTTTAGGATCACTCTATCGAGTTTCTCTAGGGGTTAAAATAAAATTAGTTAATCTTTAGGGTAAAAAACAAATATCCTAACGAATAGTGATTATGTGTGTAGAATAGTAGAAGTACTATTAAAGATTTTGCAAATTTATACCAAGAGAAATAAACTTAAAGGATTTGATATCTATCACCTAGTCTCTAAAAAATAAATTAATGAATAATATAGTTAATATCATTAATGGAGAGATTATCTGTTTGTTTTTGTAATGTAAAAAAAATAATGCTTTAATAATATCTTAAAGACCATTCTTAGAGTAGTCATTATCAAAATCCTAAACTTAAACAATAACCAAAAATTATATAAGAAAAGGAAAAAGTTTAAAACTCAATGATACATCTCGGCCTATCATGAAACCAAGGGGAGCTCCGAAGACTTAATGATTCCATACGTATAAAGATGAGTTATATTAGACTGGATGTTAGGCAACTCCATCTCATTTTTGCAAAGAATATGCTTAAAAGATTATATTGCGCAACTGATCACCCAAAATACTTCTCTAAACTGTGTATTACTCAATGGTCTGCCATTTTTTCTGATGTCAACCTATACACCCATTTCAGTTTGGAAGGAAGTACGTAACACAATTCGCAACTTCGCAAGATAAAGTTATTTTAAAAAATTAAGCTCTACCAAGTGCACAAAACTAATCTGTTAGTAGAGCCTTCGTGTGACACCTGTTACTTTTTCCGTCTCAAGTTAGTCTAGTATGCTTGTAGCTCTTTATCGACTCTTATTAAAAACTTTTTATAAAGTTATTTGTTACCATGTTGATGTGTGTTATGATATGTATCTTGTGTGTGTGTATCTGTGTTATTCTATAGGTGTACAAGTAGGTAGTACCCGCTAGATGAGCTTCACATGTTTAACCAAATTAATCTCGGAGTCGATTCATAGTTACATTGGGTTCGTTGCAAAAAGCACTAATCTGAGTTCCCACTGCGCCGCACCACGCCGCAGCAGGGGTCTAGGCCTGCAAACATATTTTAATCATTGCCTTTAAGTCTGGGGGGTTGCTAGTGTAACATGCTTGAACTAAAGGGGTTAAAAGGTAAAATTAGAAACCTAAAAACCCTAAAACCACAAAATCGATGCTCTCATCATTACTTGATCGATTAGCAGCTTTCTCTCCTTCCTCCTTGATCGAGTATTCAGCAACATCATCATACAAAAATCGCACCTTGGGAATGCAACACACCCATTGATTCTTGTTCATAATCCTAGTTTCCGGTAATTTTATAAACCCTAGTTTTCTAGTTTTATTCTATTTTTTCGTTTGATTATATATATATATATATATATATGAGTGTAATGAGGTTTTTGAAGGTAATAACATTATTAATGTATGTTTTATAAAAACCTAGAGTGTTAATGTCCAAAAACGATTTTTGAAATGTGTGGTAAATGCTAGGAAGATTTCTGGGTTTGATCTGAAATTTGACATGTCTTGTACGGCTAATAAATCTCGAATGGTTTGGTATTTTTAACTGTTGTCTAAACAATTTTTGAAGCTCTCGGAATCTACTTTCTGTAAATATAAGCCTCGTCGTCCAATTCTTTGTCAAATTCTCAGATACTGTAATTTAGTGAACGAGGGTCAAATCTGAAATCTTAAAACGATATTATTAGGTTCTTACAACTTGAATATGTGTAACGATTTAGCAAACCTAATGATTTTGTAAAATTGAATATTATAAATTCATAAAAGGCCTAATATATCACCAAAAGGTTCTAGATCATTTGTGTACTCGTTGAATTTCTCAAACTCTTTTTAAAACTCAACTTATAGGAATTGGTAATTTTAGACGGATTATATAAACTGTTTATAAGGGACTTAACTTGGTGATAAATTACTCAAACTGATCGAACCATAGATGTATCTTGTAGCCCTTGGATTCTAGTTTTCAAAAATATAAGGCTTGTGGTACATTTCATTCTCAAACTCTTTAAAACTGACTTTTAGTGAGCGGGGGTCTAGACTGTGTTTTGGTATTGGTTTCTATATCCGAATTTGTGCTCACTTGTTGTATGATTTAAAAGTGGTAAATAGTTAGAAAACAAAAAGAAAAGGTTGTCTTCTTGGTTTAAGCAAGTGGTGGAGTTAAACATGTAAATTGGGTTTCAAAAATTATGTTATATATGTTAAACAATTTGTAGTCTAAATATATTGTATGTTTCAAAAAGAAAGAAAAAGGAAAAACAATTAGACCGATAAGTCATTCGAAAAAAACAATTTAAAGTTTTATGTGTAACCTTTTTAAATTGACAAACACATTTTATAACTTAAGAAAAACTATAAGGACTATTCTTACAAGTAACTCTTCAGTTATAAAACATCGAGGGTAAGTTATTAAGAGCATACGCATCCATAATATTGAAAAACTCGGTGTTATGGCAACGTCAGCATAACACAGTCCATAACATAACACCAGAAATATCCTCAGCCATAACACCGAATTCTGGGACCCACCAGTTCTTTATTTTTTATTTTTTTCTTTTTACTCATATTGATTTTAATACATTAAATAATAAAAATAACACATTTTTAAAAAACAAAATACATTAATAAAGTTAAAAAGATTACATTAAAATAAAAACCGTAATTAAAACATACATAATTAAAATAGATAAATAGAATTAACGTGCGTAACGATAGTCATCATCAAGTCTCGCAATGTGTTCAACGAGATCGCTTCGAAATCAATGGTGTATATCACGATCTCGTATCTCTTTCATAACTCGGACTTGATGTTGACACCTTTCCTGGGAAGTTCGTTCTTCTCTTGGTATTGGAGTATAGTATTCCTTGCAGTCGCTGATATTAGCGGCATTGTCTTCGATAATCATAGTATGCAATATGATGCAAGTATACATGACTCTCTTTAACTTGTTTACCTCGTAGTATCTTGCAACAGTTTTTAAAACCCAAAATCGCCCTTGTAGCACGCCAAATGCTCTTTCAACATTCTTTCTTGCAGCTTCTTGAAAATTTTTGAACTTTTTTCGCTTTTCGTCTGGTGGATGAGAAAATGATTTGACAAAAGTCGCCCACTCTCGATAGATTTCGTCTGCGAAGTAATAACCTTTTTCATACAGAGTGTTGTTTACCACGGAATTAGAAGGTGAAGCGTTGTCGTGAAGGAGTTCCCTAAATAGAGGCGAGGAATTCAAAACATTGATGTCGTTGTTAGAGCCCGCGACACCAAAATAAGAATGCCAAATCCACAAATCATATGAGGCAACCGCTTCAAGCATGACAGTTGGGTATCCATGATCACCTCGTGTGTATTGTCTCTTCCATGCGTTTGGACAGTTATCCCATGCCCAATGCATATAATCAATACTCTCAAGCATCCCAGGGAACCCATGTATTTCTTCATGTTTTGCATAAATACGTTGAATATCGTCTTGTGTTGGCTTTCTTAAGTAAACGTTTTTATATAAATCGATAACACATTTACAAAAGTTATCTAAAGCCTCGTTTGATGTAGATTCCGCCATGTGTAGATATTCATCAAATGCATCGAAAGTGATTCCATATGCTAAAAGCCGCATGGCGGATGAACATCTTTGTATAGAGGTAAAACTTTGTTTGCCCATAGCATCTAATCGGGTTGTAAAATAGTTAAAATGACTAGGAAGAGGTACTTGAGAATAGTTAAGAATACCATCAACTATTCGAAGAAATAGCGGCTTTCTCATTTGGTATCTTCGTTTGAACTGCTCCGGTGTGAATATGCATCCTTCGTTGAAATAGTCTGCCATAAGCCGTTCGTTTGCCGCTACTCGATCTCTTTTTATGAATCTTCTTTTACCCCCAGCGTTTGAGCTTTCGATAGCTTCCTCTTCATCATAATAAGCCTTTCCAGCCATCATCGCCATAAGAAAAATTGTTTAATCATCAGAAGAGTCGGAACCTGACAAAATCATTTTGAAAGACATTTTTTAGATAAGTAGATTGTGGTTGTAGAGAGAAAGAAGATGATTTGGTGTGTGGTTTTGTAGTTAAGGTTTGGTATTTATAGAGTTGGTTACAAAAAAAAAAACAATTGGAAAAAAAAAATGGCTACTTAACGGCTAGACTTTTAAAATTTTAATTATTTTTTTAATTAAGTTAACGACAAAAAAAAAAAGAAAAAAAAAAAAAACGGCTACTTAACGGCTAGACTTTTAAACTTTTAAATTTTTTTTTTTAATTAAGTTAACATTAAAAAAAAAGAAGAAAGAAGAAAAAAAAAACCCGACTAATAACGGCTATATTTTTAAAAATTAATTAATTTTTTTCCTTTTAATTAAGTTACGTTTTTTTTTAACAAAAAGTTAAAATTAAATCGTAACGTGCGTTACACACATAACGCGGCCGCCATGACGCGGCCTATAACGCGGTTTGCCAGCCATGACGACGTTATAGCCATGCATAACGTGATGGTTAACGCCACCACTGCGTGTGCTTTAGCACTAAAAGAAATTGTTTGTGGGAGTAAGAGTTATGTAAAACATTGAAAGTAGAGGGACTGAATGTAAATAAGGTCCGCAGAAGTGGGAGCCACATGTGGTGCCACGTGTGAAGTTGTAATTAGAGCAGTTATTATAGCGTAGATTTGCATGGGAAGGTCTGCAAATTGCACCGACCATCTTACTCGGTTGCTTCCTTTGAAACTTCTTTCTATTTATAACTAAAATGATTTATTTAATATTTATTATTTTATTCTATATTATATTGTTGTTGTTTTTAACTTTACAGCCGATAGTAAAGTTCCTAGCTGCTCCTCTTGTTCAACGCGCTTTTAATCAACTTTTCGTTTATATAATTAAGTAAAAATCATATCGGATTAAACGAAATCGGGTAATATTTTTACAAAGGTTAATGGTACACAATAGGACCAACAAATGGAAAGAAACCGGCCCACATGTGCACCCTCCTAGCCCATCTCACCAGCCCATGTCTTAGCCGGATCGGTCTATTGATCTGACAGTAGTTCCCGACCCAAATTATTATGTCTGGCCCAAATTCCCGATGTGTACCCGGGTGGGTCCCGATCTCAAATCGACTAGCTCGTATTTCCTACCATAAACAATTCTTTGTTTAACCAGTTCTCACGTCCCATTTGACTAGACCCTCCTTATCTGACTCGTATGTCTAGGCCACCCGTACATTCCCTTGTCCGATTCTTCTTATCCAAGGATGACTGGTTCATCTCGTCTAGTCTTTTCGTACTAGTTTGAGTAGTATAAGTCAAATGGGGCAAAGCAACAAAATATTGAACATTTCATAAGGACTAGCCTCATGAAATGTCATGACGATGACGTGACACGAGTCAGAGATATGTTTATTCATCATACTTATTTTTTGGCTCAGTTATACAAAAGCTCATTACTGGGTTTAGTGATGAGGACATGATTGATGAGTTGACTGAAGAGTATGTTAGACACTTGTAGCACATGAAGCATGACAAGAAGAAAAACTAGAAGAAAGACTGGCACTCCCGTCCCTAAAAAGAAACTTCCGTCCTGGAGGTGTGAGACTCCCGTCCCCAAAAGGGAACTCCCGTCCCCAAAGGGGACATATAGTGTTGCCCTAATTACGAAGGATTAATACCTTTATATTGGGATTGTAAACACCACATTCAATAAACACATCACATCACTACATTCAAATACAAAATTGTGATATATGACACACTCATGTCACGTTCCTTCTAAATTTTTTCTACCACTATATATCCGCCAAAAATATGTTAGGTTCGTACTATTTTCAAGAGCGTGAAAAATCGTTAAGTTAAATCTTGTTTGTGATTGAGTTCGTTACTCGTTATTCAAATGGTCAACGACACATTCATACACATGATCATGGTACACTACAACAAAAATGGGTTTTTAGGACCCTTTCTTTGGGACGCTTTAAAGATATTGTCCCGATAAAATATCTAATAGGACGGGTTAGTTTTTATGTCCTTTTATGATTGAACATAATAGAACAATTAAAATGTAGGTCCTAAAATCAAGTTTATATGACACTTATTTTTTAGAGTCTTATTATGGTGTAACCTAAAATGACACATTAGACACACGTCCTATTATATTAGGTTTTATAGGATGTTTATTAGTTATGGTCTTATCATAATCAAACATAATAGGACACTTGACGAATAAGTCATATTATATTATGTTTTATAAAACGCTTATCAACAAGGGTTTTATTATGAAATAATATATAGGACACTTGACAAATAAGTCATATTATATCATGTTTTATAAAACGCTTATCCACAAGGGTTGTATTATGAAATAATATATAGGACACTTGACAAATAAGTCAGATTATATTATGTTTTATAAAACGCTTATCCACAAGGGTTTTATTATGAAATAATATATAGGACACTTGACAAATAAGTCATATTATATAATGTTTTATAAAACGCTTATCCACAAGGGTTTTATTATGAAATAATATATAGGACACTTGACAAATAAGTCATATTATATTATGTTTTATAAAACGCTTATCCACAAGGGATTTATTATGAAACTAGCTTAATACCCGCGATAGCATGGAAAAATATATGAAAAATAATGATCCAGAAACATTAAAATGTATAATAACATTAATTAGTAAACTTTTATAGTATCACCTTTATAATCACTTTGTTTAAAGTTTAACATCTAAACATGTTTCTATATGTTTAACAATTGATCAAACAAAATTACGATTAATAAAAGTGTATGTTACAAAATAGATATTGTAACGTTTATGAAATTATAAACTCGTGAAAAAAGCGGGGAGCTATATCAAAACAAATAAGTAAAACCTTCAAGCATCATATCTTCTACACATTCCGCTTTGACTATCTTTTTGACCGGCCCATTTTACCACTTTAACTATGTGTTTCAAATTGAACTCTACCTATAAAAGACAATTAAGAGGAATTAAGAGGTACACAAATAAAAAAAGAATTAAAAAGAAAAAGAAGTCTAAATTTACTTTCTTTTAGATCTGAAAAATGGATGGGTTGGATAACGAGTCAAAGTATGTGACTCTTGGTGCTAGTATCACTTATCAAGTTGATTCAAGACAATATTTGCTGAAAAATTAAGATTATGTGTAAACAATTATTCTACCAAATATGATTACATTATTTGAATGGAAGTATTATCCCAAAGTTGGCTTCCAAAAGTCAATTTTGAAACAAATTGCATGACACAAAACAATAAATTAAACTAAGATTCAAATTTTCTGACATTTTCATTCCATCCTCAGTGACACACATACGAAGTATATAATATGGATTCACGCAACATTCTTAAACTCCATTGGAGGGTCAGGTAAAAACAGCCAGTGATGACTCATTTTGCTTCACAAACCAAATTGCGTAAGGAAAAATAAAGAAAGTCATAAATTTATATTGATGTTAAAAAGATTTGTCTTATCTCTAATGGGTCATAAATGTTAAGTTGAAAGATTTGACTAAAATAGAAACGAGCCAAATGGGTTTATATTGATGTTAAATTATATTTACAATATTAAGGCTATTATGTATAGTACATATTAGGATTTTATAACTTAGGGAAAATGCCTAGGGAGTCAGCAACAACCAATATCAAAAATTACACGTTTTGACATGAATCCATGTGACCCATTACCTAAACCGCCCGACCTGTCCAATTTTCAAAACCAAATAGAGTGTTTTAAAGTCAATGTACAAGCTTGTATGTATATATGTTTGATTTTGAACAATGTACCTATGTACAAGTCAATCTACAAGCTTATATATTCACTTTTTAGTTAAAATTTTTATATGAATCGTTCAACTAAAGTATAATCCAAATCATCCCATTACTAAGCAAATGGGTCATTTTACGATTTAGTAGAAAGGTCATTTTACGCATTTGACCAAAAATGATTATAAACAAAAATCTTTGTACATGCTAAATATCTATATTTATGATTTAGTAGAAAGGTCATTTTACGCTTTGGACCAAAAATCACAAATATGATGATTGTTTATAAAATAAAATACATATACGGTATTTAGTAATATAGGTAAGTATTGTGTGTGATATAATTGAAGATCTCAAATATTAACGATAATCCAAGGTTGATTACATACAATCACACAAAGACTACAGATTATAAAATAACTGTTTGATTACATACAATCCAAGGTTGATTACATTAAAGTTTATAAAATAACTCTTTGTTAATATCTTATCTTATCGTTATTATTATTATTATAGTTATGAGTAAGGTTAGATTTTAGTTATATATCAAAATCATAAGATTATCCAATTAAACCCTACTAACGCTCTGTTCTCGAGTATAAAATTAAAGGAAAGAAAAGTAATGTAAAGAAAAGGAAAGTAAAGTAAAGGAAAGTATTTATTTTACTTTACAATCACCCCAAATATGGCCGGATTGTTTTATTGAATAAAATGTATAAACTTTACCTCCTAATCCTTTCCTTTACTTAACTTGAGAACACTACAATTTATTTATTTATTTCAACCGCCACGACATCACTAATCAATCCGCTTCAATTTTCAGATCATTTTCCAGATTCACACTCCAATTCATCATCGATTTCTACGCATTTCGCCGGATTCATCATCATCGTCATCTTAATTGTTACGCGGTACGATTTCTACATTCATCATCATCAAGGTCGTCGTAATCGTTGTACGGTACGATTTCTACGCATTTCGCCGGATTCAATATATCAAATTATTTTTTTGTTTCCAGTTATCATTATCAACATCGTTGTAATCGTTGTAGGCTACGATTTCTACGTTTACTGGATTCAGTTACGTTCATATATACGAATTTGCGGTCGTCAGATCTATAAGTTTTTGATTATATCTGTTGATTAACGGATTCTGGACACGACCGGTTGCGTTTTGATGTGAAATTTGGGGAGAAATGGAACGATTTAAAAATTAGAAGGTATGTGTAGTTGGTACGGTTTTTTTGGATTGTAATTTTGATGAATAGATGTTGATGCATCGAATTGCATGAGATATCATGTTGTGGTTGAACTATACTAAATTGTCAATCTCTAGATCCTGAAAAACTCTCAATGATTCTTAATCTGGTTAAAGCCTGGGAACGTTTCCAGCAGAAGGTAATTGTGGAACAATTCCTATATATATTATGACAGGAATACAAATTATATAATTCAGTAATCACTAACATGAATTCAGGTCTTGAGAGAGAAGAAGAACTTTACGACTCACTTCTGAATCATGTTGATCCGGTTCTTCTCTCATGTGATGTAAGAAAGAAAGCGTATTATTATTGATATTCCTTTTAGAGACTGTAACGTTAAAAATAGTTTTATGTTGATATTTTATAGGGTCTGTTGGCTCATAATGTCAAAAGCAAAGTCGGTCCGACCAAACCAACCACTCTAATGACTCTGGATTCACCTTCACCTGCATCTGCACAAGAGGGTTAGAAACTATAGTAATGTTGTATTAAAATGTTGAGAGAAAGTAACAGACTTGTCTATGGTTTTGATTGTGTAGACTCATATTGTTGCTCAGGATGTTCTCAAGTACTTCAAGATGAAGCCGTTGTTCACAAATCCTAAGCCTCGGGTACATTTCTTAACTGTTTTTGATAATACTTGAAATCGTATTATTTATTACTTATGATGATGAAAAAGTGACTGGCAGTTGAAGAGAGACCTGGTTATTGTGCCCCCTAGTTATGATAATGAACTTGATGATACTGTTAATAAATCAAAGTCAAAACTAGCTAAAGGAAATGAGAGAAAAAAGGGATAAGCAATTACAGGTATTATTCATAAAAGTATTAATTCATAATGTTCTTGAGTTAATAATGACAATTTGTTTAACATTACATAGCTTATTTATAAGGAACACTAGATTTAACATTGTGGAATTGATATTGCTTTCTCTGTTGTAATGTAATAATGATATCTAAAGTTTAGTTCTGTTATGAGGGTTCTAGAGATGCATAACTTTGGTTTGAATCAGTTAGGAACATGTGTTAATACATAATAATAATAAAGCTATGTAAGACTAAAGTTCTTGCTGTAACTAGTTAGGAAGAAGCTTAGGTTATTTTAGTCATAAGTGCATGTGATCCATAAACCCTTTTCTTTTTAATATAATGCAGTTACATAAAATATGAAGTTACAAGGTCTTAAGAGAAATAGATGGTGTTCTTGTATTAGTGTATTTTATGTGGAAGTTGTTTATTGATCCTACCACTTGCTTCAACCTAAACCATATCTATATCGACCCAACCCACCCATATGAACTCGATCCCATCCGACTAGTGTGTATGGTAAGGTGTTTGTATATGTGAAAGTATGGTTTATGACTTTATTCTACTGTTTGTTTAACTCATTTGTATATCTTTAAATGTCTTTATATGTATAGGATTATATTTCCATGATCTTTTGAGGCGAACCTCGAAAACATCGTTGCTGAAGAAAAGAGAAGTTGGAAAGCCTCTTCGTATATTTCTAGATGCACTTCATCATCGCCAGTAAATGCTAGGATTTAAATTAAAAACATTTTTTAATGTGATTATTTCAAACTTGTTTCGAATGATAATCATTGTCATAGTTTGATGCGCTTTGATATATAATATCTTGAATCATGCAATTTTATTTTTATCATCATTAGTCGTTTAGCTTGGGAAATAAAATAGGAATATGATGTAAATAGTCATGAAAACCAATGAAACGTCGGCGGCGATTCTGGTAGTGATGTAAGCAGAGACAACCTCGGAGAACAGAGATGTAAATAGCGACTTGAACAGAGATATATCGAAATTATTAATAATTTAGGTTTGTGTTCAATTTGGGACAATTCTTAGGACGCTTTTAATCGTCCTAAAAGCAATGTAGAGAAATGTGTTACAACAAAAGACGTGTCCTATAATATAATATGTTAGGATGCTATCAATGTTATGTAATTGTCTTAATAAAACAAAATGTTGTGTTTCATTACATAGGAGACTTCTTATAGGGACATTAAATTTGGTCCTAAAAATATATGATACACTTATCTATTATGACCCCTTTCTTAGTCCTTATAAGACTATTAATGTAACATAAGATTCATCGTATAAATATATTTCATAGGACGTTAATATGTGTCTCAAAACATAATAGTATATTACAACATCAAAAGGCATCCTATTTAGCAATGTGTTAGGACACTTTTTATGTTATATAAAATATATGATGGGACCTTAAATTTTGTTTCATAGTATTGGTGTTTATTAGGATGCCTAAAAGCGTCCTACAAGTTTATACAACGCCTTTATATGAGACACTCTTGGCACTGGTCCTATTAGATTAAAAGTCTCATAAAGTAACATTTTAGGACGGTAACAAGCGTCCTAAAAGACCACTTTTGTTGTAGTGTACCAAATATGACTTGCTATCCCAAAGCAAAATGTCAGAATACAATTATTGGTAACCTTTTGTGTTCATTAAAATAATTAAGAAACGAAAGTGAACTTTTTAGTTAGTTAACATAATCATCCATAGCCATATTTGCCTGTTTTTGTTCGATTAATTAATCTCTACAAATACAAACTAATTAAGTGTCATTTATTCAACTTTATGAAAAGTACTATCATATGTTGTTTTTAAACTCTTTTCTGAATATGATATAACAATACTAATTTTATATGATAATAAATATAAAGTGTCCGATGTAAAACATAAAAGTCATTCTCACAAATATATTCATAAGACCAACTTTAACTTTGTTTGCAACATTTAGATGAATTCAATACGTAGATTATTCTCTTTGTTAGATCCCACCAATATTAGGAAGTAATGTGGTTTCTTGGGTCCCCAAATACGTAGTTCCCAAATTATAATTCTTTTCGTTTAAAATTATAAGGTTGAGATCAACAAAGACCATGAAAAAATTTGAGATCAAAAAACCCAATCACAATATTCAATTTTAAAAATCCACTTAAAATATAATTTTTGTTTAAAAATTAAATATTTTAAAAAACGTAAATGTATTAAACGAATAAATTACACCATTGTAACGAGCATTAAATTACCTTTCAATAGAGTACCCACTCGATATACTTTTGACGAAATTTATTTTCGGGTTTTTACGGGTTTTGAAATTTAATATTATAAATCACTGTTTTATCACATGTGATATCAGTAGTTTGACATATTATTTTTTCGTTTTTCTTTTTGATTGTAGTTGAATATACGTAATATAACAAATCTATGTTTTGAAATACGTATTTAGTGTTTAAATCACATGTGATATTACTTTACGAATTTCAACATTTGCCCATAAACGAAAAAATAAAAAGTCGTCAAAATTCGAACTTTTTTCCGGGTCCATATAGGTTATACATTGTATGACATTGTTGTGTATTAAAATTCATATTTGAAGTTAAAATCATGTGTGTTATTGTCTTTTGAGTTTTTAAAATTTTACATACATAATATCACATATGATATGTATTCATATCACATATGATTTACACTAATATCACATATGATATGTATTCATATCACATATGTTATTCTCTTTTGAGTTTTTGAAATTTTACATACATAATATCATATATGATATGTATTCATATCACATATGATTTACATTAATATCACATATGATATGTATTCATATCACATATGTTATTGTATTTTGAGTTTTTGAAATTTTACGACATAATATCACATATGATATGTATTCATATCACATATGATTACACTAATATCACATATGATAAAGTATCACATATGATATGTATTCATATCACATATGTTATTGTTTTTTAAGTTTTTGAAATTTTACATACATAATATCACATATGATATGTATTCATATCACATATGATTTACACTAATATCACATATGATATAGTATCACATATGATATGTATTCATATCACATATGTTATTGTCTTTTGAGTTTTTGAAATTTTACATACATAATATCATATATGATATGTATTCATATCACATATGATTTACAGTAATATCACGTATGATATAGTATCACATATGTTACTGTCTTTTGAGTTTTTGAAATTTTACATACATAATATCACATATGATATGTATTCATATCACATATGATTTACAGTAATATCACATATGATATAGTATCACATATTATATGTATTCATATCACATATGTTATTGTCTTTTGAGTTTTCAAAATTTTTTACATACATAATATCACATATGATATAGTATTATAATATGAGATTTTAGTATATCATATTTTATGTCAATAACGAGAAAAAATAAAACTAGTTAAAGTTCGTTTTTTTTTCTTTCTAAATTTAGGTAATTTATACATTTTATAGTAATTCTATTTTATAAATATGTACATATTGATGTAATATCAATGTGATATTATGGTTACAATTTCAATACCCATAAAAAAAAAAAGTCGTCGAAAGTATATAACACCACTGCTCTAATTAAAGATAAAAGCGAGACGATCGCAACAGTATATTTTGTTTCGTCTAACGATTAACCGTTTGTCAGATAATTTAATTTAAAAAAATAAAAGAAAATTGAGTTTTGGTTTTAATCTTAGCCATTAGATTAAAATGGATGAAAGGCCAA